>PVJA010039803.1:0-18909 GCA_004027025.1 Myocastor coypus | reverse complement strand
CCCCCCTCTCTCTCTCTCTCTCTCCCTCTCTCTCTCTCTCTCTCTCTCTCTCTCTCTCTCTCTCTCTCTCTCTCTGTTACCATTGTTGCTGTCCCCACTCCATGAACTGTTGCTCTCTGCCTTGTGCCACTCTGCCTTGGAGCTGGACTAGTATGAACTGAAACTTCTAGTAACTGAGAGCTAAAGAAATCTTTCCTTCTCTCATTTTGGGTGTCAGGTGTTTGTCCCAGCAACAAGAGGAGTAACTGAGACAATCACACTTTCTACAGATTCTTGTCTGCAACTCCTGGATCCACTATTTCATGGTCTCTGTGTCACAATTTCAAATTTTCATATAGGGCTGGCGAGATAGCTCAGCGATCTAAAGTGCCTGCTCAGGCAAGCTTAGGGAACCACAAGGACCATGGTTCAATCCCCAGCACCACATGCTGTGCCAGCCCCACCCCCAGGGAAGTCTGAGCTGGCCATAATATAAGTAAATAAAGGGTTGTTTTTTTTTTTTTTTTTTTTTTTTTTTAATGGTCATACAGACTTGCCCCAACCCTGCCCAGCCATGGGCATTAGGCTAGCTAATTTGAAAGTTATATGTAATATCTATAATTCCTCAGGTAGTCACATACTAGATTTGGATTCAGTAATCTATTTACCATTCCATTCCATTCTGATGTACTTTTTGTTTTCCCTCTCTGTTAAGACTATGAAACTTGTATGACTATTGCTGTGATAACTGATGATAACTGGTTGACAGTCTGGCCATGGTGGTGCATGTCTGTAATGCCAGCACTAGGGAGGCAAAACAAAACAACAACAACAAAAAAAAAATAGGAGCATCAGTAGTAGTCTGAGCTGCATAGTGAGACCCTGCACACACATGCACGCGCACACACACACACACACACACACACACACTGATTGGCTTCTTCATGTCCTGTTTGCTTTGTCTCATTTGCACTGTAACTTCTTCCATCACTATTTAAATCCCCATCCCTCTCCCTCCTCCCCCCACATACACACACACACACAGTCTTTTCAGGCCTACCCATTGTCACAGAAAATCTATTGGTCAACTTCGAATATCCAAGCAACTCATCAATCTGAATGTTCAGTTAGGTGAGTTATTGGAAGAATGGATGAGACCATTTGCACAATTTACATGGAGAGTGCTAGCCAAAGAACCATGGGTTTGATTGAAGATTTAAAGTGGAATTTCAGACCAGCTTGGGAAATATGGAAAGATAGCCCCCAAATTTGATTGGTTAATAAAATTGCAAATGAATTGGCAGCACAGCATCCTCCTTTATCCCCATTCCACTGGGAAAATATTTTCTTTTTTACTTTAAGATTTTAAAATCGGTGTCAGGGATCCTGAAGTTCATTCCCTTTCCACCAGACCCAAGGCTTAAGCTCCTTGTACTTGAATTATCATAAAGCCTCAGTAATTGCTTGAACATGCTAATTCATCCTACAACTCCGTGGTTTTATCTGACTGTATTTAAAGGATTTAAGGGGTGACAGGGAACAGCTGGAGAGAGGGTCTTTGGTCTGTGCATGGGGAGAGTTTGAGTTGAGAGAGGGCTGTGTTAGGACCTAAGCTGGCTTGGAGCACTGGATGGAGGGGCTGGCTGCTTGGCTGAGAGGAATGCTTCCTCCTCCTCGACCTTCTTTTTTCTTCTCTTCGTGGCATCCTCCCCCACCTCTCTCCCTCTCCTGCTTCCTCCCTCTTCCCTGAACTGGATCTTTTCCTCCTTCTTGCTTATCTGCTCCCTCACCTACTTCCTCCACCCAGAGATTGTAATCTTGCCAGAGATCAACACCTCCCCACCCCCAAGCTTATTACGGTTGCTACAATCCGAGTCAGGATCGGTTTGAATGCACCTATTGATAATCACAGCTGGGACTGCATAAGTAAAATAAAACCAGTAAAATAAGAGCTAGTGGACAGTCAGAGACCATGGAAAACCCATCGATTGTTGCTGCAGCTTCTTTCCATAAGGCAGAATAAGCACAGAAGAGCTGATCTCTGGGTAATTTCTAGCAAACAATATACCGTGGAGTGTTATTTGTAGGCCCTGAAAATCGAAGTTGGAACCCCCAGCTCCCCATACAACATTCTTAGTTAGTGTGAAACAAAGGACTGTTGCATGGTGAGGTTGCGGATGGGGTGGGGAGGCCACAGGTATGATGGGAGTTATGGGGGCTTCGCTGCCCAAGTTCCAACCTAGAAAGGGTCTGCAGACAGAGGAAGGCCACCCTCTCCCTAGGGAGGCTGCAAATGTCACCTACACACTAACTCGTGTGGGACCTTCAGCAGGTGCTGGTCTCGGGAGCCTGAGTGCTCCTCCCACTTCCCTCATAAGAGTCTTGTGAGGATAAACCCCACACAGTGATACAAAGACATCCAGTTGGTATGTACTTATATGATTTTAGAGATTTTTCCAGCCCTCATCACCAGGAAGAAATATGTATCAAGGACAATTTGGCCAGGTCCCAGAGGAGACAAGTGGCATGTTCTGTTGCTGTGCCTGGAACTGACAGCGGGCCCCTTAGCAAGGATGGATGGAGCAAGGGAAGCCACAGGGATGGCAGTGCATGCTGCGTCTGCACAGCACAGAGAGGCTCCACCCTCTAAAGGGCTAATGGAGAGGGAAGGTTCTGGAACTGGGTGAGAGCTGCTGTCAAAGGGACTGCCCCTCAAAGGACATAACTGTCAGGAGAACTCACCACTCCCAAGGACGCCCAGGCTAGAGAGAAGCGGCTGTGGAGGCAGTGGAGGGGAAACATCTTGACTTCACTCTCTTCCCTCCCTTGAATCTTCTGCTAGAGACTTGCTTCAGCTCAACCCAAATGAGAATCAGGACACAGGAAGTCTGTCCCAGCCCTCTCACATCAGCCTTCCACATGCAGGGACTCTGAAGAAGAGGGGAGAGTGGTTCTAGAAATGTCCTGCACAGTGTTCCTGTTCTATGTCCCCAGGATTCTTTACAATTTACCATCTTCTTTTATATGTACCCACTTGGTCCATGTGTTTGCTTTAGACCCTTGAGAGCAGGGGATGCATTCATTGCTGTAGATCTCTAACTAAAAATGGAGACTTGGAGCTGCTGGAGTTGGATTAACTACAGGGACAGGCAAGCAGCATCTTCGTGCTTCTCTGATCCTTTCCTCCACAAGGTGGTAAGATGGAAGCATCTCAAAATTTCATCCCCAGTGGCTAACAACTCCCAGTCCACAGGGAATTTTCAATAACTGAGCAATGACTGAAGTTAACTTAGTTAGCTTAGATATAGCTTAGTTAGTGATGGCCGGGTCACTAATACAAGACAGTCAAGTGGGTAGTGTTTCCCTTGTTTGTGATCACAGTCCTTTTAGGGGACTTCCTGAGCAGACCACACACACACACACACACACACACACACAATGTGTGTGCACACACACATTCACAAAATGTGCCACATGTCCTCTGGTGTCTCTATGCTCAGTGTTCCCTGTCTGTGCCTCCTGTACTTCTTGCTCACATCTGTGCCATGCCATCTGAACTCTGCTCCTGCTGGCTTTATATCTATCTTGAGGCCTTTAAAAAAAAAGAGCCCAATCCTGGCCTGTCCTTGTCATTCTTGCGTGAAATGCAATGATGAATAAACCAAATCCCCTCTTACAGATGATCCTGGAGCCAGTCTTTCCTTATGGTCCTGCTGCAGAGTAAACCATAGGCCTCAGCTTTGAGCAGAGGAAGCAAGCAGCATGCTTCCCTAGTCTCCTACTGCTGTCCTACACCAACCCATGGGAAACTTCTTAGAATACAGGCCCTAGCCCAGCAGGATGGCTCAGTAGTCTAAAGCGCCTGCTTAGGAAAGTTTAGGTGGCTGCAGGGACTGCGGTTCGATCCCCAGCACCACATGCTGCGCCAGCCCTGCCCTCAGGGCAGGCTGAGCCTGCTATAAAAATAAATAAGCAAACAAAAGTTCTGAAACAAGAAAAAATAAAATAAAATTCTTGCCCGGCAGGATGGCTCAGTGGTCTAAAGCGCCTGCTTAGGAAAGCTTAGGCGGCTGCAGGGACCGCGGTTTGATCCCCAGCACCACATGCTGCGCCAGCCCTGCCTGCCCTCAGGGCAAGCTGAGCCGGCCATAAAAAAAAAAAGTTCTGAAACAAGAAAAAATAAAATAAAATAAAATAAAATAAAATAAAATAAAGAATACAGGCCCTATAAGGAAATCTCGATTTAAAAAAAATAATAAGGGAAAAGGAGGAGAAAGGAAAAAGAAGGAAGAAAAGGGGACAGAGAAGGAGAAAAAAGGGAACTGGAAGAAATCGTGTACGTATGCTCTTTGATTTCACCTAGAAGAGCCCAAACCCTAGCCTCTCTTTCCAGGTGTGGTGGTGCATGCCTGCAATCCCAGCACTTGGGAGGCTGAGGCAGGAGGATCTGTGTGAGTTCAAGACCAGCCTGGGCTACAAAAGTGAGCTCAAGGCCAGCCTGAACTGCATAGTGAGGCCTTGTCTCAAAAAGACAGACAGAAAGAAAGAAAGAAAGAAAGAAAGAAAGAAAGAAAGAAAGAAAGAAAGAGAAAATAATCCTAGCTTTTCTCAAACTCATTTGTCACTGGCTACACTAATGAGATTACTCTGTGGGACAGGCAGCAAAGTCAGAGAGGGCTCAACTCCCTCACTCCTCTTCCAAGATTTTCCAGGATAACTTCATTTTTAAAGACTGGGCTTTCCTTTGCAACTAGCAATCTCCAGTGTGAGGGTACGAAATAGGTTAGAGCCAAACTCCCAAAATGGCATTTGCCACGAGGTACAGATACTCTTTCCTTGACCTACATTTCAGCTATGTTCCACAACAAAATGAGTGATTGTGCTGATTAGTTACAAAGTTGCCCAAGACTAACAAACCCAAAATAAGAATGTTTAAACAAGATAAAGACTTATTCCTATATCACACTAAAGTTGGATGAGTACAGCCCTCCCAGTACGAGGGACCAGGTTCCTGCTACCTCCTAGAGTGTTTATTCTGTCCATGACTCCAGAGTCACCAGCATGGGGTAGAGGGAGGCAAGGATAAGACTGAAGAAGTTCTGTTGGCTTCCATTTGGTCACAAGGCAACCATTAGCTGCAAGGGAGGTTGGGAAATGTAGTCTTTATGCTCAATGGTCTCATTATCCAACTACGATTCCTTTTGTTTTGTAAGAGGGGGAAATACTTTTAGGGATCATTAACAATCCCTACTCATAGCTATCAAAACATAAAAAGCTTCTGGTATTTCATATAAAAACATATTTTTTAAAAGTTAGAGGAGTTACCAACACGAAGAGATCTCTGCAGGGTAAGAATCAGTAAGACTGACTAGAATCTGAGTTTTTTCCAAAGGGGAAATTTCCCTAATTCTTACTGACAGCTAGGAAGAGTCTGAAACTGAGTCATGGCTTCGTGCAAGGATAGCAAAGCATGAGAAAGTGGTGACTTAGGTTCTTTTAAGCCTCGATAGACTAGTCCTTTTCAAGCCCTCCCTTCTTTAACAGTTCTTCCAGAACTGGTACTTTAAAGATAGCAATCAGGCCGGGCGTGGTGACGCCCGCCTGTAATCCCAGCACTCGAGAGGCTGAGGCAGGAGGATCGGTGTGAGTTCGAGACCAGCTTGGGCTATAAAAGTGAGCTCAAGGCCAGCCTGAAGTGCATAGTGAGACCCTGTCTCAAAAAGAAAAAAAAAAAAAAAGATAGCAATCAGTTAATGGTTAAAACTTTTACTTTGACTAGTTAGGGGCTGGGGAGATAGCTCAGGAGAATAAACACTTGCCTGGCAAGTGCAAGGGCCTAAGTTCAATCCTTGGTTCTGAAAAAAAAAAAAAAAAAAAAAAGACTTTGACTAAATTTATGTGCTATAATCTGAGCAAGTACACTAAGTACACAGCAGTGTGCACTGTAACCACCACTATGGAATACTTTCCATCTTGTTTTAAAAACTCCATTGTTTCTAATGTCTTAACTATAAATATTTGTTTATTTATTTAATGTTTTTGGTACAGGGTCCACTGGATCCTACTACACAGATTCATAGTGATCCTCCTGTTTTCAACCTCCCAAGTACTGGGATCACAGGTGTACACCACCACTCCCAGTCTCAGTCACTATCTCGGTGTGCCCCGGGGGTGGGGCCAGCACAGCACACCAAGGGTCAAACCCCTGCCCCCCCACCCCCCACATCTGCCTAAGCAGGTGCTTTAATCTGCTGAGCTATCTGGCTGGCCCTTTAACAATAGGTTTTTTTTTTAATAAAAAATAAAGATAGTAATGCTTAGGACCAACAATAAAAACAAAAATTATTCATATTTGCTCAATCTATTCAGCACACATTATATGAATGCTGTTTTAGTTACTTTTATTGCTGCTGAACAAAACACATAACATCCAAATTTAAAGGAGAAAAGATTTATTTAGCTCAGAGTTTGTAGAAATTTCAGTCTGTAGTTAGCTGGCTCTGAGGTGGGGTGGCATGGCAGAAAGGCATCACAGAGAAAGATAGTTTGTGGTATGACAGGGCTGGAAGAGGCAGAGAGGCAGAGAAGGAGCAAGTTACAACCACGGTTCTCTTTCTGTCCCTTACGTTGCATCCAGGCTTAGAGTGACCTTCCCATTATCCACTTCCAGAACTGCGTCAGATCAACCAGTGGGCTAACCTAGTAACCACATTTTTTTTTTTTTTCTGGCTCAGCCCACCCTAAGAGCAGGGCTGATGTGGCATGTGGTGCTGGGGATTGAACTATGGTCCTCTGCACCTACCTAAGCTTGCCTAAGCAGGCACTTTCGACCACTGAGCTATCTTGCCAGCCTGTAACCCCACATCTTGATCATGGCATCACAAACTCTAGAACTAGGAAGCTCTGAAAAGCCCTGCCCATGACCACATGAGGCTTTGGGAGGACATCCAGACATAAGCCAGACACATGCCATGACCACTGCTTACCATATGATAGTCATAGTCCTCATACTGTCCCAGAGAGACAAAGGTGAACAAGACACAGATCGATTGTGTCTTCTGAGAGCTCTTATTTTTTTAAGTACTTGAGGTTTTTTCTTCTTTTCTTGAAGAGCATTTAAAAATTAAACTAGTTAACATGCTAATACTTACCTATTAACTTTCCACTGTGAACTTGACATCATAATAACAATTGCAAGAGAGACATTTATGTAATACAAGAACTGCTCCCTGCTGAGAAACAAGAGAATAAGTTAGCACAACAAAAACACCCAGCTGTGAAGAGATTCACTGTGGGGTCTTCTGCAGAGGTTCCTGTCCATATCCTTGTACCCTCTTCCTGAAGGTATGCTTTCAGTCTGGAGAACAGGCTGTGCTAGGGACTAAGAACCCACGTTTTCCCCCAAATGTGGTAGCGTGCTTCTTCTGAAGGAGACAGAGGACAGTAACATTCTCCTCGCTGTCCCACTGGAGCACATGGCGCATCAGCCTACGCATCATCCCTTGACAGACATTTGGGGTCACAACTTCAATTTCATTCCATCAACAAGTTAAATCTGCATCTGACCCGTAAGTGAGTTTGGAGTACGGGCAAAAGAAAGGCCATGAGCCACATTGATTCCGATTGCTTCTGCGTGGACTTGATGCGATGGGCGAATGAAGTCTAGTCTTATTCAAGAGATTCTCCACAAATTCTGCACTATTTGGTCCCTAGTTGGGGTTCACATAGATTTGAAGTCTGATGTCTACAGAAATACACAGGAAGACTCAGAAGATATTATTTTTCAGCTTTTCCTTAAAATGGAGACAATGATGTCAACAATGTAGGATGTTTTTGGAAAATCATTTTGGTACTTAACAGATATTTTTAGAACTCCTCTAAGGTGTTCTAACACCATCAAAATTCACAAGTTCCTGCTTTCATGTGCTTTATATTCTGCAGGGCAAAGAAGCCCATGCATATAAGCGAGTGCCTTTTGGTCAAGCACCCAAAATGTTATTACAGTATTATTATAACAAAATCCAGCAGAGGTTTGCATGCTCCCCAGGCACAGTGAATATGCCGTATCCAAGGGACCCAGAAGGAAGCCTGTTGCCCTAGGTCTGAAGGCCAAGGGTCCTGTCAATTCCTCTGTTAATTCTACTGCTTTGGCATGGTGCCCTCCAGAGAGTTTGTTTCAGGTAAGAAGATGTTCAGGTGCTGCTTAAGAACAGAACCCAGTATGCACATGAAGGAGGCAAGAAAGAGATGAGGGAGAGAAAGGACAGTCGGGAAATAAGGAAAAGGAATGGGGCAGAAGTGAAGCTTGTGGCACCAAGATGTTGAATTCAGACAAGCAGTGGAAGGAGAGCTTTGTAGTTCTGCTCAGCTCACAATAAAGATCAACTCTACCTCTGGGTAATGCTGCCCCTGCCTCAAAGCCTTATCATTCCAGGAGATACTGAGTCACTTCCCTCCTCAGCCCTCAGAGACATCAGATTCCTCTCTCAACCCTTTAAGGGCTTCTTCAGAAGGCAAGCTTGTGGCAGCCTTCCTACTTCTTGGGGATGTCTATATAAAAAACTGGGTCAGAAACTATGGAAAAGTACTAAGAAGTGATTCTCTTGACAGACTCCAAGGCTGTCTCCCCCACATTCTGGTGGGGTGCAGGTGGGAGTGGGGAGGCAGGGTTCAGTTCCAAACACCTCCTGTCAAGATGGAGAGAACATGAAGGAACAACACATGCCTTCCACAGCGAGGGTTGAGACTTGTGTTTAGATGTCCCCACGAAGCCTCATGTGGCCATGTGTGCAGCTTTTTCAGAGGCAACTGGATCTACAGTGGGTGATTCTGGGATTTGTTCATGGTGCAATGCTAGGCTCAAGGGCACTAGGGTTAAGGGTGTATGTGCTACCTGCCTAAAGTAGCCTGGATAAGACGAAAGGGGCAGAAAGATTCCCAAAGGCCTCTTGCTTAGTTTCGCTATCTTCTGCTGCCATGAGCTTTTTCTCCTCTGGGATGCCCCTCTGCCAAGCCACCCACCAAGCCACCCTACCTTGGATATAGCTGATTTTGGACTAAAACTTCTACAAACTTTGAGCTAAGTAAACCTTCCCCCTTTAACTTTGGATATCGATTTTTTTGTCTTAGCAATGAGAGAAGAGTAACGAAGACAGCAAAGAAGGGAAAGGGTGAGCTCACTTTAGCCTCAAGTCTCATATTCTACTGGCTCAAGAGTTCCAGGCAAATCAGATCAGCTTGGCCAGCTTCTCCAGAAAAGGGGTGAGTGGAGGCTGCAGTTCACTGGGCAGTAATCGAGGTCAGCACAAGGTGGCAGGATGCTGGGCGGTCTCTGCGTATTCCAGGACAAGCATGGAATGAGCCAGTGACTGTGTTTATCAGTCCTGAGACTCCTGGCAGGCAGGAAAGAGGATCTAGAAAATTAAAATGACTGACTACAGCTGACTTCAGAAGAACAGGAGTATGAGTAGCTCCTTGTGTCTTCCCTCCGAGTTCCCAGTTCAGTTAGTTCTAAGACCCCACTTGCATTTTTGCTTGATTTAAGCGTAAATGTTTTCTTTAATATATTAGTTTATGAAGGTTTCATTGATTATCATAAGATAAATGATGTCACTTTGAAAAACATTTTCTCTCTTTCATCATTTTAAATAAAGAGGATGATACATCAAATGGCAAAAACTCTCCTTGGATTTGGGTTCCTTCTGAGCCCATATATTTTGCAAAATAGATTTTTCAACTCACTGGAAAGAGACCCAGAATGAGAAAGAAAAATGGAAGGGTTCCCTCCGCTCTTCTTGCCAATTTCCTTGAAGTTGAAAATCTATCTTGCTGGCCAATGTGGGCTAATTGCCAAATTGGGTTGCTGTCTCGTAGCTTTCCTACTTATTTAGCTTCTTGGATGGACTCCAGGTCTGGCTCAAAATGGGCCACAAAGGGGCTGAAATGAGCTTTTTTTCTTGGCCCTTATTCAGGGGGTCCCAAGGCTAAGTCAGCTGTGTCCATGGCAACCACATGCTGCAGCAAGAAATCCCCTCTCTGCCATCAGGCCCACTGGAGGAGGGTCTGCTCTTTGCCAGTTCACATGGCCAGTTGTCTGGGCCAGGGTTCAGAGCCAACCATCAGCTGGATAGTGTGGAGAGGTTGAAGCCGACCTTTTTTTAGGTCCCTTGAGGTATCACTTCTTATCTGAATCCTGTCAGCCACTGTGAAGATAAGTTTTTGAGAAATGACATCTATTCTGAGGGTGTAAAATGTTCTTCAAAGATGTTGTCTTATTTGTAACCACCCTCAGGACCACACCCTCCCTGAGGCAGCTGTGATGTAAAATCAAGCGCAGCCCTTGGGTTACAAACTTGGCTTTGGCCCACACCCACCAGAAATCAGGGTTAAAGCCCACAAGGCTATGCGTTCCTCCCTCTGCATGGAGCCCTGTGAGGACTGAATGAAACCACAGCATGTCAGCAGCCAAACATTTTAGAAAATAGACATGGAGTAAACAGAACCTGAGTTTGAATGAACTGAGCAACCAGCATGTTTGTGAGGGGGGCAGGAAAATGCACCCCTCCCCCCAGTCAGTAACATCCAGGTTCTTCTGAGTATCTGTCTATTCTTGTCAATATCTCACTACTAGGATGAAAGTACCTGAGGAGGACCTTTATTTTGGCTCATGGTTTAGGGGGAATTTGGTCTAAAGTTGGTTGGCTCCAAGGCAGGAAGGGTGTAGGGAGGGTCTGTCAGAAGAAAAACCTCCTCAGAGAGAAGGAAGAAGTCAGGGGTGGGAGTGTGAGATGCACTCTTCCAGGTCGCATCCCTGGGGCCTGCCTCTTGTGACCAGGCTTAGGCCCTGCCTCCAAGCAGCACACTCTGCCATGGACAAGTCCACTGAGGAGTATGGCTCTATTACCCTCCACATAAGTGAGATGCTGGGAGGACACTTTATTGCTAAACAACAATGCACAAGAAACCCATGCCACACTTCCTGTTTCAGGGCTCAAGGTCTGCACAGTAAGACCCTGATCTGCGTAGGCCTCTTGCTACTGTGAACACCCACCTTTCTATCCAGGATGACCCCTCACTGTCAGCAGAGTTTCTTTTTCTCACTGTTCTGCCAAGACCCCCTCCTGGATTGGGTCCAGGCTCTATCTGAGACTCCTTTGCAGCAGCCTCGCTATGCAGCCCAACCCCTGGGTCTCTTCCTCCCATAGAGCAAAGTGCTCATCATCACCACACCCAAAGCAAAAACCATGCACTGCCCCATGCTGGGACCACTTGAACTGCTACTCAATTCTTGGGCTAAGATTGAGCTTTTTCTGATTTTTTTCACCTCATTTCTGTAAGTAGGTTGGGAACTCCTCAGGGGGCAGGAACTAGGTCTAATCTATCTTTGTATTCCTGGGCAGACAGTAGGTGTTCAATCAATGGGCACTGAGTGATCAATATGAAAATCATTCTATCTCCAGAACTTTCTTAAGATCTGAAAACATAAAAAGCATGAAAAAGCCTCCCTCACTGACCTACTTGAGAACTCCAATGTGCTGTGATTACAGGCTTGTAGAAAAACACAGTGCCTCAATTTACTCATCTCCTCCAGAGCCGGAGAAGACTCTAGGTCGTGCTTCATGAGTAATGGCAAGAAAGGCCGAAGCCGGGCGTGGTGGCGCACGCCTGTAATCCCAGCACTCGGGAGGCTGAGGCAGGAGGATCGGTGCGAGTTCGAGACCAGCCTGAGCTACAAAAGTGAGCTCAAGGCCAGTGTCAACTGCATAGCAAGACCCTGTCTCAAAAAGACAAAAAAAAAAAAAAAAAAAAAGAAAGGCCGAGTCCGGTCTGAGTCCCGACTCTGTTGGCCTTCTCCATGGTAGCTACTCAGTCACAACTCAATATCACTTCATAATTGCTTATTTTCTTAAGTGTCTACCATAGAGTCAGCATGGTTCTTAGCTTGCCTCATCTGCTGACTCTCTGAGATGGATTCTACTCTTTAAAGATATTGAAAATAGCAGTGGCATTGTAGTTTAGAATTACATAGCTGATTGGAAGCACAATAGAGTCTCTTTGGCTTTGTTTGACATCACTGTTTTTAAACTATGATGAACTTGAAAATGAATTCTTCATGTTGGGGACAAGAACACTCCAGGTTACAGGGACCTGCAACTGCTTCACCGATCCCAGGGTCCAGGATGCAGTGCTTTGATGTAGCTTGTCCAGGGAAAGGAAAGGGACTAGAAGCTTCCCGCTGACATTCGCGAGCAAGAGTATTGATTCATCTGGGGCACAGCCTGTCCGCTTCTGCACCGCATCATAAAGGGTGAATGACGTACTTGCACAGTGCTATGGGAAACTCACTGAGCAACAGAACACGTGGTGTGATAGGACCAACGTTCACATTAAAATTAAAAATTAGTGCAGGAAAAGAAACATTGCCATCAGTGTCGCCCTCAAAATGCTCCCCTCAGGCTCATCCCACCATTCTCACCACTTTCTCAAGTCTTCTCTAGTTGGGCTGTGGTAACTGCCTCCATGTTCTGAACTGACTTAAAATATTTACTTTTTAAAGTCATTTTCATATTGGGGAAGAGTCAGAAGTTGCATGGTGCCAAATCAGTAAATAAGTTCGATGAGGAGGCACCAATATTTTTATTTTCCAGACTTGTCATACAGAAGGTGGTCAGAAATATGGTGAATGCTTAAAGTTTTTATTACCATGAAGCACATTGACATTAATCACCCCCAAAATACTCCCCTTTATTTCAAACACATTTATTCCATCATTCTTGGCAATATGTCTTTTACTGTAATAAGTTGTTTTTTTGTTTTTTTGGGGGGGGTTGTTTTGTTTTGGTTTGGTTTTTTTGCGGGACCAGGGTTCAAACTCATGACCTTGCACTTGCCAGGCAGGCATTTGTGCCACGGAGCTATCTCCCCAGGCCCTGTAATAAGTTTTTAAAATTTTAACTTTCACCATGTCACTGGGCATGTAGGCACATGCCTGTAATCCCAGCTCTGACAAGGCTGATACAGGAGAATCACCATGAGTCTGAGCTGCGTAGCAACACCCTGTACCAAACAGATAAATAGAGGATAGATAGGTGATAGATAGATAGATAGATAGATAGATAGATAGATAGATAGATTTTTAAAAACTTTCACCATGTCTACTGATCACATAGATTTGTCTGTTGATCTATTTATTGTACATACATAGATTCATTTGTTCAGACCTATAATAGACGTTTACTGAATGTCTACTATATTTAAGGTGTTTAGGAGTAAGTAAAGAACCCTTGGCCATGAGGACTTCACAAGCTAGAACAAAAACAGATCTGAAGTCACGCAGTCATGGAAATGAATCCGGAAGTGAGACAAATCTGCAGGACTGGAAGGGGGAAGATAGAGCCCGTTCTCCATGCTCAGAGGAGTCTCCCAGCCCCTGCTCTGCGGTCTCACTGGTGCTCCTGCACACTTGACACCTCGTTTCCTCTTCCCACTTTCCATCTGCCTCCCTTACACTGACAAATTCAACTGTGCTCTTGGGAAGAGAACAGAAATTGGACTGAGAACTCAACCCCAAAGCTCTGGGAGTTTCCACAGATAGGATGGTAGCTCTGAATCTTCTGGAAAGAGCATAGGAGTGGGAGGGAGAGAGAGAAAGGTATGAGAGGAAAGAATGAGAAGGGGAGAGATAATATGCAATGGTCCACCTACCTTTGCAAGACACCCAACCTCTTTTTATCTCTATACTTTATCTCTGTCTCTGGAACATGCACTCCTTGGTTGTTTCTGAAAACACTCTAAATGCACATTTTCACACACACATATATACCTACCTATACACTATCTACACATATATGTACACAAACACATACATGAGAGTGTGATACTTCTTCACTATTCTATGTCCTTAATCTTGTCCTTCTTGCTATAGATACTCCAAAATGGTCCAAACTCTGGCTAAATGAAGGAATCCTACCTGATGTTAAGTAATTTGGAACCCATAGGTGGGCATGACTAGTGTATGGCTTAAGAAACCATTATAGAAGAAGTTAGTTCAGCATAGCCAAGCTCATAATGAAAAGGGGGCAAAATGAACGAATAAAAGTTTTCACATATAATTGATGAATGAGAATCTTGAATTAGTAAATAAATGATGTTTTATCAAATGCATCCTATGCTCCAGGTCTGCATCAAAATTGAGTATCGTTGTGCAGAATATCATTTATTTTTATCATCCAATTAACTTTATGTATAAGACATTTTTATTTCAAAAGCAAAGATCCTGAGGGTCACAGGGGATGTGTTTCAATGACATAAGACGCTGAGTCGGGTGGCGCATGCCTGTAATCCCAGCACTTGGGAGGCTGATGCAGGAGGATCATTATGAGTTCAAGACCAGCTTGGGCTACAAAAGTCAGCTCAAGGCCAGTCTGAACTGCATAGCGAGATCCTGTCTCAAAAAGACAAACCAAAAAAAAAAAAAAAAATCAATAACCTAAGATGTTATTAAATAGCCAGAGTCAGAGTGGAATTTAGTGGATTCACTATTGATACCAGGTCCTCTTGCTGTCCGGAGACATGTGTAAGACATGTGAAAAACAGAAGACATGGGCCTCTACTTGAAGGACTCAAGGGTCAGTGGAGATTGTTTCAATTAAAGGGGCTTGGGGGAGTAAATAGGCCCATCCATACCATAGCATGCAAGCAGACATGCCATGTAGATGCCGGAAGGAGGACTCAGTCACTGCTAGGGTCTTTTGGTAGAGCACAGCCATAAGCTCACAAAGACACAGGAGTTTCTTAATGAGTGTTAGGTTGGTTGTGTGTGGATCTAGGCAGCTAAATCAGTGGAGGAGTGAAATAGAAACCCAGAAATAGGACCAAATATAAAAATAATTCACTCTGTGGTAAAGGCAGCATTTCAAATGAGTGGGCATAGGACGACTTAGACAATACATAGTTAGGAGACAACTGGTTATCACTGGATGAAAAGTAGTTAAATCCTAGCCCATAAAAACATAAAAATTTAAAAAAATTTTAAAAATAAAAATAAGTTTCAGAAGAATTAAGAATTTAATATGAGAGTAATTCTTAAAGAGAAAGAATAAAATAAGGCTGAATATTAGAAAAACTAATCAGTTTCAAATCATATCTAAAAGAGAACATTTACAAATTGAAGAACAATGGGTGGGCCAAATAGCTCAGCAGTTTAAAGCACCTGCAAGCAGGCATAGGGGCCAGGGGTTTCATTCCCCAGGCCTGCCATGGGGATGCGCTGAGACAGCAATTGAGACAGGGCATGGTGACGTATGCCTGTAATCCCAGCTTTTGAGAGGCTGTATCAGGCAGATCACTAGGAGTCCAGTCCAGTAGTGGGACCCTGAACACCCTATACAAAAAACAAAACAAACAACAGCAAAACACAAATAGAATAGATAAATTTGATCCCCATTAAAATTTTAAATGCCTGAAAAAAAATCAAATATCATTAAATTTAAGCAGCAGATAACAAACTAAGGAAAACATTTGAGATATACAGAATAAACAAACACTAGTATTTTTAATATGTAGGAGGCATTTACAATCAATGAAAAGAAGCTTCAATTCTTTAAAAATTGGCAAAGGATATGAATGTCAGTGGCTAATAGGCTTTTGAAAAATGCTCAGATTCACTAAACATTTTTAAGGCCATTGAAATATTAAACTGAAAAAGTACTTTTTGTACTTACAGTAATTTTTGGATAATAAATGCATTTGCATAGCTTCAAAAGCAAAAAGAAATGAATACAGTGAATGATCTTCAACCCTATTTCTCACCTATGTAGGATTTGCCATATGCCAAATGGATAGCCACTGTTCCAATAGGTAACCACTATTGTGAATGTCTTGGGTACATTTGCAGAGTTTCTTGTTATATATGCAAGAAAATGCAAGTGTATAATATCATTTGTGATTTCTTCTTCTTTGGATAAAGGAAAGCATACAATATAGTTTATCGTTTCACTGCTTGCTTTTTCCTCTGAACAACAGTCAATATTTACACTAAGGAATTTTTTACATTTATCAGTAAATGATTTTTCATTGGACAGATGCACAATAATTAAAGTTTTCAATCTTTTAGTCTTAAAACAATACTGCAACCACTCGATAACACTACATACACTCCACTTCTCAGTTAAGCCATGGTATCTGTAGAACACACCACAAAAAGCAAAATTACCTATGCATTTTTAATTCCAAAAGCTATTGCCCAATTGCCTTCTATAACAGCTCCTCAATTTACACATCCACCCAAATATATGACTGTTCCTGATTCTCTATAGCCTTGCCAACAGGGAGTGTTATCAAAGTTCTGGGATTTACCAGATGGAAGGGTGAAAACTAGTACCATAGAATAATTTTAATTTGCATTTCTCCTATTATAGAGTCTGAGCATCTTTCCATACATTAAACAGCTATTTCCCCCTTTCTTATGAAACTTGTGTAAGTCAAATCACCTCCAATTTTTCTTTAAATTATAATACCAAGGGCTTAAGAGCACAGAAACCCAGACATAGGTTTAAGTAAGAATGAAAACTGGAAAAAAAAAAAAAAACTTTTTAAAGTGTCATATGGCAGCATATATGAAAAACCTTAACACATGAATATTGTTTTAATCAGAAATTCCATTTGTAGAAATTCATCATTAGAGACAATTATAGGTATAAAATGATATATGTGTAGTTATTCATTAAAACAAACTTATGGAAACTTAGGGACTAGGGAGATAACTCAGCTGCCTCAGCACCTGCCTGGCAAGCGCAAGGACCCAGGTTTGACCGCTGGTACTGTATGCCATGCCAGTGCTGAAAACCCGAAATCAACGAGCTGGCCACCAAGAGAGGGTGTCATGGAGCACACCTGTAATCCCAATGCTGGGGAGGCTCAGACAGGAGGATCACTATGAGTTTGAACTGCATAGTGAGACCCTGAACCAGAAAGAGAGAGGGAGAGATGGGGGTGGAATAGAAAGGGGAGAGGAAAAGAGAGAGAGAGAGACAGAGACAGAGACTAGACAGACAGAGACAGAGAGACAGAAAGAGATTATTTTAAAAACTAAAATGTGTTTCATTGTCTGGCTTTTTTGCTCAGACTAGCTTTTCTGATGCCTGTCCAAGTGGATTAACTAATGGGCATCTTGTCATGCCCAGCTGAATGGAATTAGCATGGGTCTGGCTGTGGAGAAGCTACCAGATGATTGTTACCAACAGCATAGAGGGGAAGACGGTGTGCTGCTGATCAGAGAAGCTTGTCATGCTGGTTTTCCTGATGTGAATTCAGCTGCTCTCACTACTGGAGGCGCGCAGGTGCTTGTTGTCACTGAGGATGACTGCAGTTCTTCTGGGGTGGGCTCTGGTCCTGACCTTGAGTGTCCCTTCCTGGCTTCAGTGCAGATCCTTGCTGCTGCGCATGCAATCTTCGAGCTTCCTCCACTGGCCTGTGGGCCTTCCCTGTGCAGATTCTTCATACAACTTGCATGGAGTTGTGGACTCAGCCTCCAGCTAGACTCATGGAGGGCATTCCTGTGAGCCCTGGGTCTTCAGCTGGATTCACACAGGGCATGGCTGTGGGATTCAGACCCTCAGCTGAATCCTTGGGGTCCATCACGTGTGAACAAATCTCTCCCTCTCCCTCTCTGTGTGGAACAAGGGATTGAATTCAGGACCTTGTACTTGCCAGGCAGGCACTTGTGCCCCTGAGCTATCTCCGCAGACCCAATGGTCAGATCTCTTGAGTTCTTCCATATTTGATTGTTTGGATGAATATTATAAAATAATCCTAGACAGAGACAACCTGCTCAGGACCCCCCTCCTGTTTCTCTCTTGGACAGGAGCTTTCTTTCCCTCAATAAATCTATTCTGCTCATAAAAAAAAAAAAAAAAAATCCTCTAAAGTGTGTGTCCTGTATTAAAACTGTTCCCCGACAGACCCTGACTACTGCAGTCCACCACTGGTCATTGCCTTAAAATGGCTGCCTCAATATGGCCTCCCCAGAGTGGCTGCCTTGTCCCTGGCAATCTGAATAGATAAACATTCTGCCTCAGTTATCAGCTGCACATCAATGCCAGCGTTGGTAACTAAGTGAGTCAATTTTTCTAAATGCCAATCTCAGATTCCTGGGAAAGGTGATATTATTGCCTGAGAAGGACACTACAGTCAACTTTTGGCCTAGAAAACTATAGTCTTTGAGATAATGGTGCTGCACTTCACTTGTAATGGTTGAAAAAGAGACATTTCTTGTCTAGCAATATTGAAAATGTAATACTGGCCAGGCAGTTAAGGCTTTGCACCATCAGAAGCAAGCATTCATTTATCGCTTCTAGCAAAAGCCCTTCTAGGATGCCAGACTTGGTAAGGAGGGCCTAGAGCTTAGAAGTGTAAGGAAACAAAATTTGTTCAATGAGTTACACACTTACGTTATCAATTTACATCTGCTATTTCTTCCATTTCTTAATATTTCAAAAATGAAACTTATCACACTGAGTTATAATTCCTACAATTTTAGTAGTTGAACAAATACCACTAGTGATGATTTAAATATGAAGAGCCTGAGACACAGATCGCACCGCTGGGAGCTGAGCCTGCGCACCCGCCGCGGGTAAGCTCCCTGCACACCTCTGCCCCGCCTCTGCGTTCCCGCGACTAACTTCCTGTTCCAGCCCAGACCCAAATCGCACCGCTGGGAGCTGAGCCTGCGCACCCGCCGCGGGTAAACTCCCTGCGCCCCTCTGCCCTGCCTCTGCGTTCCCGCGACTAACTTTCTGTCCCAGCCCAGACCCAAATCGCACCACTGGGAGCTGAGCCCAAGCGCCGGATGGGTCAGGATCCTTGGCCCGCCTTCCCTTTCCCCACCCCCTACCTTTTTTTTTTTTTTTTTTTTTTTTTTTTTTTTTTAAA
>PVJA010039802.1:0-18951 GCA_004027025.1 Myocastor coypus | reverse complement strand
GGTGAACAGACATTACTATTTGGAAAGTAACTAGGATAGCAAAAACCTAGCAAGAATGACCAGGTTAACCAGAGATAACACAGTGAATACAGTGTAACTAACAAATTAGAGAGCTGAAGACATACGCATACTTTAAAAACACTGAATTTTGAATGTCAAAAGAATGTTCTATAGATTTTCTCTAAAAATAATTTATAAGAAGATTGACAGTATCAACCCCAACTATTTGTGTGTGCGTGCGCGTGCGTGTGTTGTGTGTGTTTTTCTTTCAGATCAGCACATTAACATTTATTTTAGAATTTGGTTTGAAAACTCCAAGAGAACTAAACGTAGGGGAGAAAGGCCCTCAAGCTTGAAGAGCTCACACCAGACTGCCACAGCCCTGTGCTCCTCCTACCAAATGTCAACAATGACACTGAAGGGCTACAAGGCAGTTCTGCTTCTCAGGTCCCTTTTCTTCTTTTTTTTTTTTTTTAGAATTTATTTTATTTTTTCTTGTTTCAGAATTTTTGTTTGTTTATTTTTATAGCCAGCTCAGCCTGCCCCGAGGGCAGGGCATGTGGTGCCGGGGATCGAACCGCGGTCCCTGCAGCCGCCCAAGCTTTCCTAAGCAGGCGCTTTAGACCACTGAGCCATCCTGCCGGCCTCAGGTCCCTTTTCTAATCTCTTGGTTTTCCTTCAGTACTTCAGATGGTACCCAGGTTACGCAGGTGCTCTACCACTGAGCTACATCCCCAGCACTTTTTGTATTTTATTTGGAGATAGCATCTTGCTTGGCTGTCCAGGTTAACCTAGAACTTACAATATTCCTGCCTCAGCCTCCCAAGCATCTAGGATTAAGTGTACCACAACTGGTACTTTCTCTAAACTCTTCACAGGAAGTTATTTAATCTTTTTGAGGAGCAAAAACTGAGAAACACAGGTGAAGTAAAAAATGAAGACCAATAAAATACATGCTAAACACAAAATATCCTAAAATGTTGTTTAAAAAGGGTAAATATACATATTACATACATGATTTGCAAACTGTGTAACAGTGTAGCAATAATGATGAGAAATTTTATAGTTGCCTTCAGGATTTCAGAGTTTTCATTATGATTAAATTATATTTAATAAAGAAAGTAGAGCTGGGTGTGGTGGTACATGCTTGTAATCCCAGCACTCGGGAGGCTGAGGCAGGAGGATTGGTGCGAGTTCAAGACCAGCCTGAGCTACGAAAGTGAGCTCAAGGCCAGCCTCAACTGCATAGCGAGACCCTGTCTCAAAAAGACAAAAAAAAAAAGTAGAGAGTTAAACTAAAGTATTTTCAAAACACTGAGCATTAAACATTATATAAAATAGCACCAAAATATTCCAGAATAACATGAATTGGCACTGTGAAATATTTCAATTTTAAACAACTTTAATCAGAAAACAACTGCTTCTACAATTTGTACTGAAGACACAAATTTTAAAATAAGAAAACTGCCGGGCGTGGTGGCGCACGCCTGTAATCCCAGCACTTGGGAGGCTGAGGCAGGAGGATTGGTGCGAGTTCGAGACCAGCCTGGGCTACAAAAGTGAGCTCAGGACCAGCCTCAACTGCATAGCGAGACCCTGTCTCAAAAAGACAAAATAAATAAATAAATAAATAAAATTAAAAAAAAATAAAATAAAATAAGAAAACAGTTTAACATTTTAAAATTAGAAAAAATGGTTCAAAGTTTAAAAATGTTTTTGGAACAAAGATCCCATCTCTCAAGAGAAATCCTCAGCTGGCCCATGTCGCTGTCCCTATGCTATTCAAAAGCACGCGTGGTGGTGGTCTTACCTGGAATAAGATCTGCATAGGTCAAGCTAATATATAACACACTGATAAGTATTTTATCAGCAAGTGGATCAAGAGCACTTCCCAAAGCTGATTTTTGATTGGCCCAGTTTCGAGCAATAAATCCATCCAACTGAAAATAGAAGTGTTTTTTAATAAATGTCATGATAGGAACAAAGCAGGTATCACGAAGCTTCTATACAATGCTGTTTCTTACCCCCATTCTCATTCCTTTGGGATGCATTTAGCTTTTATTTATTTTTTTTTTTTTTTGCTTTTTGAGACAGGGTCTCACTATGCAGTTCAGGCTGGCCTTAAGCTCACTTTTGTAGCCCAGGCTGGTCTCGAACTCACATTGATCCTCCTGCCTCAGCCTCCCGAGTGCTGGGATTACAGGCGTGCGCCACCACGCCCGGCTTGCATTTAGCTTTTAAATTCGCAACTGTTCAGCAAAGTCTCATGTTACTTTTTCACCAAGGCTTTCTATTTTTTTCTTACCCTTTTCCCATGTCTGCTTACGTGAAGAACCAAGACACAAATTCAGACATAAGGAACCCATAAGAACCCACAAGTGTGACTGACAGGGCTGGCCCATTCTATGGCCAGGACAGCTGCTTTTGCTCACAAGGGTAACCATACTGGAGAGCTGAGCTTCCATTATCTCTTCCCAGTAGGTGACCCAACAGTAATTCTGTGTTCTAACTATATTTGTATTACTTGTATTGGGACAAAAAGACCAATCTGGAAGGCTGGGGAGACGGCTCAGGGGCACAAGTGCCTGCCTGGCAAGTGCAAGGTCCTGAGTTTGATCCTTGGTTCCACAAAATAAGTAAGTAAGTAAATAAAGTTTAAAAAGACCAATCTTCTGCACCTGCCCTAGTTAAAATGTTATTAATTACTTGCTTTCATTTCTTATTACTGAAACAAATTGTACTTAAATGCAGAGGTCACAGATAGCTGCTAGTGGCCAGAGGGGCTGCAGCCTTGTTTTATTTGGTCTGCCAGAGCTTGTAAAAATAGTAACTAGTTGCCAACATTCACGTATTCACAACTGTACCATAAAAATCCAGATCTGCTAACCAAAAGGGAAAGACCCAGTCACACAGGGGCCACAAAAGGGATTGAACCCCAGAACTGCCGGTTCCCACCAAACTGTGGCCAAGTCTGGCTTATCACAGTCCCCACCTGGCTTTCATTTGTTTTATTTAACTTGACACTTTGAACATATGTCTGTGTTTTCTATTCCCATTTCTAAGGAAACAGATGATTTAACTAAGCTGCAATTATACATGGTCTACTCTGCAGGCCAAGTCCTCCAGCTTTTTAGTTTTCCAATACATTAAAGAAGCAACAGCAGCAGAGGACAGGGGCTAAGAACCTGGGACTTCTAGCAGCACAGACTGGTTCCAGTCCTGCTGTCCCTTACTAGCTCTGTAACACTGGACAAGCTCTGGCCTCTTATAGCCTGAGTTTCCCCATTCTATCACAATTAGACTTTATTCTCTTTTTCTGTCCCTTATTTTTTGAGAAAAGGTCTCACCATGACTCCAGGTTGACTCTAAATGCACGGCAATCCTCCTGCCTCTGCCTCCCAAGTGCTGGGACTACAAGCATGTGCCACCACATGTGGCTCTATTTTCTTAAGTACACTAGAACAAACATTTAACGGAAAGTGCCTAGAAGGGGCAGCCTGAAACTTGGAAGACCCAGCTTTCAGTTCAGCTTCTGGTGACAGGGAAGGTATCCCCCACTTTCCACCATCACCGTCCTCTGTCCTCACTGCTCCTGGAACTCACTTTAGAGTCCAAGGTTGACAGTATCCCCACTCCCTGCAAACACCCACTGTGTGTACCTGCCCTCCCTTCCCCCCACAACCCAACCCTCCTGCCTGCCAGGCCTGCTCACAAACTGCATGAATAAGATGGCTGACCAGGCTCACTTCCCACCCGTGACCAGGCATCTCCTGTGGAAACTCAGTACTCTTGGTGGCCCCATGGCTGCCCACTGGACCTGCCTTCTCTCCTCTCCTCTGCCTCATTCCTCCTACCTCCGCTCATTCTAGCTCCACACCAGATCTGTATTTTTCTTGAGGGAAGAAAAAGATCATCAGTGTCAGCACGTCCTATGTTGTCACCAGCCAGTGGCATCCATGCCTCTTCTGGCTGCTCCTCCCAAACCTTCATCTGCTGTGTGATCTGTACCCCATCCCCGTTTCTCTTCTACTTTCTTCACTCTCTCCCTTCCTACTCTTTTCTCTTCTTCCCCGTGCCCCCTTTCTTTGTAGTACCAGGGATTGAACTTAGGACTCTGCACTTGCCAGGCAGGTGCTTGTTCTACTGAGCTATCTCCCCGGCCCTCCCTTCCTATGCCTTATACCTAAGCAGCTGCACCACTCCTAAGACTCCAGGACTCCTATGTGTTGGTCTCTCAGGCCTCTTGCTACTCTTCTACTTCAGGCTAGACACTTCACCCCAGCCTTGTCCACATCTGCACCCCCAGTCTGTCGTTCTACAATGAGAACTCCTTCCAACAACACACCGCTGCACTCGAGTATCTGTCTGATGCCTCTATATAGCAGACATCACAATGTCTGGTATTTCCCCTAAACCCTGTCCCACTCCAAGTTCTGCCCTTTGTGACCTCTATGCACCTGGCTTCTGGAAAGACAGAAAGTAACAACCTGAAGCTGGGTGAGGTGACACAGGACTGCGATCCCAGCACTCGGGAGGCTGAGGCAGGAGGACTGCCATGCACTGCCAAACCCACCTGTTCGGACCCTACACTCCCACCCAACACAAGCTTCCCACATCTCTCTACCAAGCAAGTTTCCTTACTAGCTGCACTGTCTCTACACTTAACTCTTGTTGACCCACACAGTACTGTTCCACACAGCACAAATCATACCTTGCTAGTGGGCCACCTGCTATTAGCCAATTTGCCTTTTTGTTTGTTTTACTGCTGTCTTTTTGAGACAGGGCTTTACTATGTGGTGCAGGGTAGTCTTGAACTCACTTTGTAGCCCAGGCTGGACTTGAACTCTCAGTGACCCTCCTGCCTCAGCCCCCTGAGTACAATTACAGGAGTATGTCATCACACCATGGCCTCAGCAGCCAGTCTGGAGGCATCAAAATCTCCATGGAATAAATGTGAACTATAGTGTCAGGTCATTCAGATTTTCATATAATTACCTTAAACCTTTAGAAAGTCTGTTAAAGGGGCTGTCCAGTTCAGGGAACAATGCCATCACATGGGCAGCTAAATGCTCCTCAAAACAAACTAGCAGACCAAAAGAAAAAGATGAATTCAGTAGTTAAAAAAGTTTGGTTATTAGGGGCCATTTTATTTTCAGCATAGCTGCTTTCTACAGCTTGGAAGCCACACCAGTAATCAGTGGAATCTTTGGGCTTCAGAAATAAAGCAGCACAGATGAAACGGAGGGGGGATGGGAGCCCAAGCAAAAATGGGGGCACCCTCTGGAGAGTGCAAGGGCTAATCTGAGAGGCTGCACTTGCTGTGCAATCTGAGGTGCCATGTTATACAGCACACGCTCTCCTTTCTTCCCTCCAAACCCTTGAGTCAATTTTCTATTGCTCAAAACGCCACAGACTTCAAAATCAGTATTATAAAAATGCCACACCACTTTCATTTGTGTAGAATCAAATTTCTTGGGCTGAGGAGATAGCTCAGTAGCATAAGTGCCTGCCTGGCAAGTGCAAGGTACTGAGTTCAATATTCAGTACCAAAAAATAAAATAAAATAAAAAATAAAAATAAATCCATTTTTCTCTATTTCCACTAAACAAACATGGAGCAAAGCTTTTCAAACACACATTGCTTTGAAGAGTACAAAGTTAGTGTTAGCCTGGGTGCACTCCAGCCTCAGCCTAGAGTAAGAAGATCTGTATCTCTCTCCACAGCCCAACCTTGCCCTGATTTGAAATGTTTCCTCTATCTTTTCCCACTTCTCAAGTGTTCATGTAAGGCATGCACTTTCAGCAGCCATTCCAAATCCTCTTAGAAACCCACTAGGTGGTACGACAGAAATGTCACTCATGATGACAGCAGGCCAATGCACAAAAGCGAGATGTAGCTAGCTGCTATACCAGAGAACTGGGGACCAGATCTGGAGGCACCTGCCTCCTGCAGCACTACGCACTGGTCTCCACTAGCTCCCCACCCAGCCCAGTTCGGTTTCCTCTGCCCCTAGGAAAATCAGCTCCTTGTAGGTCAGGTCACAGTATTCTTACCAAGACAAGTAGAAAAACAGTCCTGTAGCTTAAGAATAAAAAATTGTCCCCACCTATGTGGCCCAACAACTCTCATTTCCTCTCTTAGACCATATAAAGTCAGTCCCACATAGAGGCTGCCCAAGACAAGCCCTCACAGCACATACTACATCAAGTTCATCCTGAGGACTTTTTCCAGAGAAATGCTGACAAAAGCTGTGCTATTTATTGCAAGGCATAGTAGGGACCTTGTGATTGAAAGGAGGAAAAACAAGAAGGTATTTACAACTTACCAAATCAGTGAGTCCAGCTAGAGCAAAAACTCCTAGTGCAACATTAAAATCTTCTTCAATAATCAAATAACCCAAAACTGGGGCCAAGCCAATCCTTGTCATTGACAACATATTTGGAATTGTCCATGGATTTTCATACTAAAATAAGAAGAAAAATTTATTTTAATTAGTTTAAGGTTTTTTTTTTTTTTTTTTATGTATTTGGTACAGGGTTTTACTATGTAGTTTGGACTTGTAGTGATTCTCCTGTTTTTTGTCTCCCCCGTGCTGGAATTACCGGCATATGCCACCATACCTGGACTCGGTGGCCTGCTCAGTGCGCCCAAGAGAAAGGCTGACGCAGCATGGGGTGCCACAGATGGAACCCTGGGCCCTGTGCTTGCCTAAGTGGGCGCTTAGTCCACTGAATTATCTCACTGGCTTGAAAAGAAAATTTAAATGAAATACCACAGACTGATATTAAACCTTTAGTACAGACTTCATTAAAATTCAGCACTTTTAACATTCTTTTAAAAACGAAACTGCTGAGCATAGTGGCACATGCCTATAATCTGGAGCACTTGGGAAGCTAAAGCAGGACAAGTTTGAGGCCAGTCTAGACCACTTGTATAGTGAGTTCAAGGTCAGCCTGAATTACACAGTGAATCCTTATCTCAAAACACACACAAAAACCTGGCAAGTGCAAAGTCCTAAGTTCAAATCTCAGTACAAAACAAATAAAACACAAAAAATGAAACTTCTGAGCAGATTTTTTTTTTTGTCTTTTTGAGACCAGGTTTCAGTATGCAGTTCAGGCTGTCCTTGAGCTCACATTTGTAACCCAGGCTGGTCTCGAATTTACAGCAATCCTCCTGCCTCAGCCTCCCAAGTGCTGGTATTACAGGCATATGCCACCATGCCCGGCTCTGAATAGATCTTGTAAGTAGATAAAAATCTAGAAAATGTCAGAAAAAAGGGTCAAATTATCAACCTCCCTTTTGAAACATTTATTGCCAGCAACTTCTCTTCCTCCCCTACACACACCCATCAAAGGAAAAAGAATCTATGAAAGTTAAGAATGAGAAGGGGAACTGATATGCTATCACCTCACTACTTAAGTCAGAGAACTGTGGGGCCCGGTGGGATGGCTCAGTGGTCTAAAGCCCCTTCTTGGGAAAGCTTGGGCGGCTTCAGGGACCGCGGTTTGATCCCCAGCACCACATGCTGCGCCAGCCCTGCTCTCTGGGTGAGCTGAGCTGGCCACAAAAATGAGTGAATAAACAAATGAAGGTTCTGAAACAAGAAAAAAATAAATAAATAAAATAAAAAATTATATTTATATATAAAAAAAGAGAACTGCTGGAAGAAAATGAAGATGGGGATAGAAACATGAGCACTGAAAATAAAGCAAAATTTAGTAAATCTGTTCAAAACAGCCATGGAAATGTCAAGACGCCCCAACTGCAGACTTCTGCAGCTGCCATGTGGGGGCTTTGACTCCTTGAAACTTAATCTGGAGCCAAGCTGTGAAGATGCGGGAACTCATAGAAGGCTCTCTCACAGCTGAAGAACCGGCCTCTCCCCAAATGGCTCTGCTTCTGGGAAGGTGACTGCAACTTTAGAAAGCCTCATCCTAGTGGCACTAGGACAGCTGCACAGCAGGGTACAGAGACAGCAGCAAGTAAACGTCATCCCTAAAACTTGGATTTTTTTACTTCCGTGGCAAATTCCACACTGTGGGACTTTCTCTTCAAAAAACTAACACTAATCTCTCTTTAAATTAGCAACCAACTTGCCTGAACCCTTATCAGTAACCATTTAGGAAAGAAAGAGTTCATTTCTAAAGATATATTTTAAAATTCCAAGAAGCAATCTGTAAGAAAAAATAATTCTCTAAATATACTAAGTTTGTGCGTAAAAACAGAACCCAGAAAGAAGGCACCTGAATTCATGCTTGCTGCTGGAGGTGACAGACGCTGCCAGCCTACCCTCCGTACCTACTTCAAGCTCTCCATTCCAAAACAACAATACAAACCTCTACCCTGTGACCTTCCACTGAAAGAAGACCCACCAGAATATATCTCAGTTCAAGTTCAAAGTGTCTCAGAGTCCAGAGGGGAAAAAAGATAAGGCTGTTGACTACATGGCAGTACAAAGAGGTCAAACAGTAGTGACCCAGTCTGGTCACACCTCAAAGGAGGGGTAGTGCAAGGGAAAAGCAGCTCAGATATGAAGCAAAAGATCAAGAGGAAGAGCCCCCGAGTTTTCAACGGTAAAAGCTCTCTTGCGCTCCATAAAAAGTATTTCAGTTGAAGTATGGCAGTTCTAATTATTAAATCTGTAAACATTTCAAAGTTAACATTAGGAGAGCTAATTGATCAGATTACCCAACCAGATAACCTGTGGCATACTCGACCAACTACTGCGGCTCCGGGAAGGACTTCAGCCAGAATGAGGGCAGCTTCAATGCGTCCAGCAACCAAACCCCAACATGCCCTAGCTGCTAGTGGAGTTGAGACGCCTGCCAGGACGAGGCCCCCGCAACCCATGCTGTATGGCTGTAGCGGGCAGGGCAGGGCAGGGGCCCGCTGCAGACCTAACAATTGATGTAACAATTGCTTGGTCTTCTACCATGACATCAAAGCTTGCCCCGACACGGACGCACGCACGACGTCTCCTGCCTGGGAAGGGTTTCAACAGGTACGAGAGCAAACACATTACACCCATTAACTAAGAGTGTTTTTTGTTTTGTTTTGTTTTTCTATAACCGGAGGCCGCAGGGTCGTTTACCAACTAAACTATGTAACTGTGCTCCGTCCTCATGCACAAAGTCACCACAGGTCACAGCACAAGCAAGCACAAGGGGCTGGCCACTTTTCTGTGCTCTACACGTAAGGGAGTAGCTTCACAAAATTAAAGGCAGATTTAAGAAGGCAAGCAGAAACTTTTCACCGACCCGGGTGCTGAGAAAGAAAGGGGCGAGCGTGGGCTCTCGGGACCACCGGGACGACTCTGGGCCCGCGCCCGGGGAGGACCTGCCCTCCCTAACGGTACCTACCGTGCTGGCGGCGCTCGCCGGGCCCCACCGACCGCCCCGGCTCTCCGCCGGGGGCCCCGGGGCCGCCTTCCCCGCGCCCGAGCCATGGTGCCGCGGGCCGGGCCCCGGCAGGCGCGGGCCGAGCGCAGCGGGCCGCAGCCATGCCAGGCAGCCGGGACCGCGGGCCGCCGACAGCAGGGCCCCGAGCACGCGCCCCCTGCCCGGCCGGGCCCCCGCCGCCCCACGCAGGGCCCCCCACGGGCCGCGCGCCACCCGCCAGGCCAGCATTGTGCCCGGGGACGCAGGCGGCGCGGACTCAGCACAGTCTGGCACCGGCCGGCTGCCTCTGCGGGGAGCGTCTGCCGCCCCGAGGGAGCACGGCCGCCGCTACCTCCATGCTGCCCCCACGGCCCGGCACGCTCCGCGAGTACTTGGGCCGGGCCGCCAAGGAAGGCCGCCTTCGCGACGCTTTTGCGACTCCGGTTACGGCTCCGAGCGCCCCCAAGCGGCCGTGCAAGGCTGTGCTCCCAGGGTCTGCGGCCGGTCAGGACCACATCAGGGCCAGGGTGGAGCCACAAGGAGCAGGGATCACCAGGCCCCGCCTCCCACCAGAGGTGTTTTAGGGTTCTGGGGCAGGTTTAAAATGTCAGCCAAATATTTGGTATAGCAGCCGGGCGTGGTGGCTCACGCCTGTAATCCCAGCACTTGGGAGGCTGAGGCAGGAGGATTGGTGCGAGTTCGAGACCAGCCTGGACTACAAAAGTGAGCTCAAGGCCAGCCTGAACTTCATATCGAGACCCTGCCTCAAAAAGACAAAAAAAAAAAAAAAAAAAAAAAAAAAAAAAAAAAAGAAAAAAAAAAAAAAATTTGGTATAGAAGTGAAAATAACAAGTGCTCGGCTCCTTTCATTCCTTTCGAAGTGAAGATGTATATGTTAAAAATCATAGAAAATGGCTGTGGCATAAATTGTCTACCTGATACTCTACAGGAATAGCCTATCCTAGAGCATCATGCTAGTCAATCTTCCCACAGCTTTGGGTACAGAAACAAGTTTAGAGAAACGTGCTTATTCTGTCAATAGACGCGAATCCATTCATCGTTATTATACATTCAGTATTAATATATTATACTGTTGATAAATATTACAACTCCCATATCAAACCGAAAAAGGTTTCTAGAATCATTTATTTGGTACAGGGTCTCGCTCCCCCGATTCAGCCTTCTCATTGCTAGGATTGCCTGGTTTTGGTGGCCCACAATGTGCACCTGGGGTTCTGGAGCAGGCGCAGTATGTGGTACCAGGGATTGAACCTGGTCCCTGCACTTGGCTAAGCAGGCACTTACTTAGTCTGTTGAGCTGTCTCCCCAGCCTGAGTGTCCTGAGTTTCTTATGCACATACAGAAATAACTCATACCGAAAGAAAAAAGTTTTACTAACAACATAAAACTGTCATTGAAATCAGTCATTAAAATTAGACGTCCAGAATTCTTGGGCAGACATTGATTTTAGATAATCCATGCAAGGGGGTATAGGCAGAAGGAACGAGAGGGAGCCTAGGCCAGAGCCTTTATCCCCAGAGTGGCAGGAGGTGGGCAGGTGAGGAGACCCTTCCTTGAACAGAAGTAAAAGGTAAATGTTGGGGTCACTGTGTCCTTGCATGCCGGGAAAAGCTGTATTTTGAAGTGAACAGCAAACAACGATGGCTGTTTGGTCCTCTGATCAGCAGAAAACATACAGTAATTCCTTTTAATTAGGCTTTCCCCCCATAACATCATATGGTAGCCTTAAGCTTCAGACATCTATTTACTTATTTATATTTTTTTAGGGAAGAGTGTACAGGGTGTTCAGGATCTCACTACTAGATAAGACTCCTTGTGATGCCCCAGTTTACAGCCTCCCAAGAGCTGGAATTATAGGCTCCCACCACCACATCCACTCTCAACTGCCCTCTCAGGGAGCCCCAGGACAGGCTGACATGGCAGACCCACCCCTGGCCCCTGCACGCTTTATCTGCTGAGCTATTTGGCCAGCCCAATCTATGAACTTTTACATAAAAGCATGTAAGATCTGTATTTACTCTTTGCCTCTTTCATGCCTACAACTGTCATTTGGTTATTATCTAAGTACTGTTCAATGCCAATTTTGTTAGTACATTCAACAGCTTTAAATACTTCTAACTGCACCTTATCATTTAAAAGACATAATACTTATATTATCATCTACCTTTAAAATTAGGTTTTAGGAGGGCCAGCCAAATAGCTCAGCAGTAAATCACCTGCAAGCAGGCGCAGAGACGGATGTTGGCTGTTGGGGGTAGTTCGATCCCAGGGCCTGCCAGCCTTGCCCCCAGAGCACACAATTGAGACCAGGTATGGTGGTGGGAGCCTGTGATCCCAGCTCGTGGGAGGCTGTAAACTGACGGATCACTACAAGTCTGATCTAGTAAGGGACCCTGAACACCTGCAGACCCTTCCCTAAAATATAAAAAATAAACAAATAAATAAAAATTAGGTTTTAGGGCCAGAGTTAAGCACAGAGGCTTAACTCCCTGTCTGGTAAGAACAAGGTCCCCACTTCAATCCCTGGTACCAAAAATAAAATAAAATTAAGTTAATATATACATTCTGTTCTGTGGTAGTAAATACTAGTTTTGGCCTATTAGTCAATAAAAGGCCAATACTTGTATCTTAATTAGCTATTCAGTATACTTGACTGTCATTTTTTCCCCATTACACACTTTCCAAAAATGGCTCCTACTGCCTGAGCTCTTATATGTTAGTGCTGGCTCCATCCATATGTGACTATCTGGCTGGGAGCCCAGTCCATTTGAATCCTTTCCCAAAACACGGGCCTTCCTATCTTGATAGGTTCTGCCTTCCCAAAAAAGAACTGGAAAAACTCGAATTCTAGCAAAGGGGCACAGAGCCTTGGCCTCTCTGATGTTTCTGGACCAGACTTTTCCCTTGAGCCCCACCCTTCAAGGTGCCCACACAGTCCTGCTGCAACCTCTGCATGGATGGGGCATGTGCTGGGCTCTCTATGGTGGCGGTGATTTCTGGTGCAGAAGTGGCAGCTGCCGTGGTGCCGACAGTGGAGCACTTTCCTCTGGGGCCCTGGGTGGCAGGAGGGCATTGAGGCTGCCTCTGCACCCCCTAGAAGTGTGGTGTACAGCCACTCCTGGAACTGTATCCCCCACCACCCTCTTACAGTCCTGTCAGTTAACCAGAGCTCCTCCAAAACTCCTCTTGCCACTAAGTCAGCTTCTGTTGTCTGCCAACTGTAGACTGGGGCCAAATTTACATACTGCCTATAATGCTTATTTGGTTAAAACAATACAAATATTGTACACTGTTTGGTGAAAATTTCAGGAAATGCAAATTTTCATGTTGAAAAGTTTTACTGTAACGAAGACATTTTAGTTTACATGTTATTACTGATGAACATTTGATATGCAAAACTATGAAATATACAAACAAGACAGGTAAAAAACATAACTATAAATAATTTATATCATTTAGATAAAATAATTACATTACTTTTAGCTTCTGGGAGATGTTATAAAACAAATAACATGAGACATTTTGATTTTTAAATTAGTTGTCCAAATCCAACACTTCTTTACACCTATTTCAGTACTTTTGAAACATTTTCAAGAAATTCCTTTTGGCATAGTATTCACTACTAAGATGGCAATAAAACCAGAAAGTTCCCATGTGATGAGGTCCTTTTACATAGTTTGAAGCTGGTAAACATTTGAGCCTTTTTTTAAGAGGTATCCCTGGTCATTCAGTGAACCAATGAAATTTTCAAAATCAACAACCTACAAGAAAATATCAAAAGAGTTAGCTCAGTAACCAAGATGCCAAAATAAGACCTAATGCTACTCAAACACTAATATACAATTGCCAGCCGTTTCAAGTGAATGCAATTATTGGTATTTCTTACAGAGCAAATGGCCAGAATTTAAGCTGTGGATTTAATAATGCCCAAATAAAAACGCTAGCATTTAGAGAATTTCAGATTTGTTGTAGCTCAGTTTATAAACAAAAATGGGAGCCAAAGAGCTAGCTTGGTGGTTTAATTGCTTGCCTGGCAAGTGCAAGGACCCAAGTTTTTTTTTTTTTTTTTTTTTTAAATTTAATTTTATTTTATTTATTATTTTCATTCTTGTTTCAGAATCTTTGTTTGTTTATTCACTCATTTTTATGGCCGGCTCAGCCCACCCCAAGGTCAGGGCTGGCGCAGCATGTGGTGCCGGGGATCGAACCGCGGTCCTTGAAGCCACCCAAGCTTCCCCAAGCAGGGGCTTTAAACCACTGAGCCATCCCGACAGGCCCCAAGGACCCAAGTTTGATCCCTGATACTTGCCATGCCAGGTCCTATGCTGAGCCAGCCACTGAAACCAGTAATGGTGGTACACACCTATAACCCCAATGCTGGGGAGGCTCAGACAACACTGTAAGTCTGAGCTGCATAATGACACCCTCTACCAAATAAATAAATAAATACATACATACATACACACACACACACATACATACATACATACATACATAGATTTTTAAAAATATCAAAAACAAAAATGACACTAGCTTTGGAAACTGCATGAGTTTTCCATATAATACTGCTTGACAGGATTAGGGTGCTATTGGATCAACTTTTGTTAGAACCCTGAAGCAGGAAAAGCAGAGGCAATCATGTCTACTAATGGACAAAGAAACCAAGGCTTACTGATGTTAGCATGACTCATCCCCAGGACTGTCAGAAAAACATGGAGGCTGAGTCTTGCTACTTCCTTCTAGCTGTCCAGATGCTGAAATCTTTGAGAGGAAACAGGTAGGAATCCTAAGTAACTAGAAAACCGCTTTTGTTCCAGTATACATTTATAAAGATTACCACTCCTCCCCCTTCTTTTGAGACAGGGTTTCACTATGCAATTCAAGTCGGCCTTAAATTACTTTGCAGCTCAGGCTGAACTAGAACTTGCAGCAATCCTCTTGCCTAAGCCTCCTGAGTGCTAAGATTACAGGTGCACCACCATGCCTGGCCACATCTATGAAGATTCTTGAAATTATTATCAAAAAGATATATTAAGTATTTAAGCAAGCTACCATACCTGAATGTTTAGTTCTTTTGCAATCTGCCGAAGTTGACGAAATTGAAATAAATTATTGTAAGTTCTTTCAGCGATACTGTTGAGAGCAGAAATAAATCTTTTTGCTGATGACCTGTTGCTCATCCCAGAGCCATGCTGAGATCGCTCAAAATCTAAGTTCCCAAATTCATCAGAGTAAGTTCCCAGCATGCTAATTAAAGAGAGGAGAAATACACATTACTCCATGGATATGTTGGTCCTGGGCTTCTAGTTTAAAAGAAGAAAAACCTGCAAGTAGCTATTTTGCCACTCACTCACAAAATAGGCAAACATGCTTTCAAATGTTTACAGAAGCGCCATGTTGAAATTTACTATAGTATGCACAAAATACAAATAAAAGTATTTCAGACAGTTACTTAAGAAACTTCTGAATTTGAAGAGAATATATAAAAATAGTTGATAAATAACTATTCATAAAAAATACATTCTAAGTACAACAAATTTAGTTTTTACTGGGAAAAGATATGTACTTATTTCCTAATGTAGTACCAGGCAAAGAGGTTTAAGAAACCTTCTTCAGAAAATATGGTTTATGCTGCAGTATTGATGGTTAGAGTTCTTTCTACTTTGTCTTATGTCACCAAGAAAGAAACAGCTTTCAATGAGGAGTTGTAGCTAGGAGTCTGAAAATACTAGTTAGGGACAGAACTAAGTGATCTCTCTAATTTAGCTGTGTTGCTTACTCCCTGCCTGTATAATCTCACAGCCAGGTTAAAAGGCAAAAATGCCATCTAGGCCGGGCGTGGTGGCTCATGCCTGTAATCCCAGCACTTGGGAGGCTGAGGCAGGAGGATTGGTGCGAGTTCGAGACCAGCCTGGGCTACAAAAGTGAGCTCAAGGCCAGCCTGAACTGCATAGCAAGACCCTGTCTCAAAAAGAAAAAAAAAAAAGCCATCTAATCAGGGATTGATTAATCAAATATACTCAGTCACCTGCTAGGCTGAGGCCTTATCAGTAGAAAATACAACATTTGCAATCTTTACCTTAAGATGCTTATAGGAACAGTCTTAAAAGATTAGTAACAGTAAAGCTTCTCTTTGTTCTTCAAATAGATTAAGAACCTTCCTTATTAGGAACAATGAGTCATTCAAAGAAGATTATAATGAATGACAATAGTCAAACCAACTTTCCTTCCTGAAATATACTCAAGGCTTTTGTGAATAATCAACTTATGCTTCTTTCTCAATGGCTCTGGGTTCAATCCCCACTACTAAAAGAGGGGATATTAACTTACTTATGATAGGTGAGTGCCCCCTCCTTCCCACATGGTTTTCTTTCTGTGATATGGGACCCTCTGCAATGATCTACATGCCCAGCCTTTTATTTTTTTATTTTTACCTTTTATTTATTTGGTACAGAGTGTCACTATGCAGCTTGAACTCATAGTGATCCTCCTGTCTTGTCTCAGCTTCCCCAGGGCTAAGATTACAGGTGTGGACCACCATGCCCAGTTTCAGTGGTAGGCAAAGCACACCAGGGATCTGGGGTCAGTGGGGCATATGATACTGGGAATGAACCCAGGTCCTTGCACTTGCCAGTCAGGCCCTTAGACTACTGAGCTATCTCCTTAACACATACCCAGTCCTTTTTACTTTTACTTTTCGACAGGATCTTCTTTTTTTTTTTTTTTGAGACAGGGTCTCGCTATGCAGTTGAGGCTGGCCTTGAGCCCACTTTTGTAGCCCAGGCTGCTCTGGAACTCACACCGATCCTCCTGCCTCAGCCTCCCGAGTGCTGGGATTACAGGCGTGAGCCACCACGCCCGGCTTCGACAGGATCTTAAGATGCTAAATTGTTGAGGCTAGGCTTAAACTGGACATCCTATCTCAGCCTCCTAAAATGCTGAAATTACAGATGTGTGTTATTACTCTGAGCTAGGATATCTCATTTAATCTTCTCAGCAGTACAGCAATTTAGGGAGTTAGTTTTTTTTTTTTTTTTTTTTTTTTTTGCAGGACTGGTTCAAACTCACAACCTTGTACTTGCCAGGCAGGCACTTGTGCCACAGAGCTATCTCCCCAGCCCCCGGGAGTTAGTTTTTTGTTTGTTTTTGGGGTTTTTTGTCAGTATTGGTGATTGAACCCAGGGCCTACATACTCAGTGATACCTCCAGCCGTTTTAAAAATGTTTATGTTGAGACAGGGTATCCCTAAGTCACTGAATTGCTCAGGCTGGGCTCAAACTTGTGATTCTCTTGCCCCAGCCTCCCAGAATACTGAGATTACAGATAGGTACATACCATCATGCTGGTCATTTAGATTATTCTTATCCCTTTTTTACAGATGAAGACACATAAATCTTGCCATGGTTAAGTAACCTGCCAAAAGTTACACAACTCAAGGAGTGGCATACCTCGGATTTTAATACATGCTACACTGCCTCAGATTTGAACAAAATTATGTAAAATACTTAAGTCTCCTTTCCTGAAATAGAAGCAGTAACTTCTAAGGTTAGCGAACTTACGGCCGCCTCAGGCTAGATTCTAAAACCTCTGCTCTTCTAGCCATTATGCATGAATTTTATTCCCAAAGAGGAAGAGCCAGACAAAGCTATTATACTAGGCTCTAACACCAACCAAGTCCAGGAGTATCAGAAACTAGGAAACAAGTTCATCGATCCTTAAAGAAATAGAAATTACTTAACAAAAGAGAAAATAACTTCATTTTTAATATAGCTTTGGCCTTGGAAAAATATACTTCTAACAGGAATTAAAACATTTTAATTACTGTAAACAGCATATTTTTCAAGAGCTGATTTCTAAACCAGGCATAGTGGTTTACACAGCGTATTTACATAAAGTGGTTTACATAAAGTATTTTACATAGTACACATTTGTAATCCCAGCACTGGGAAGATGAGGCAAGAAGAGGACTGTAAGTTTTAGTCCAGGCTGGGTAACCTAGTGGTTTAATGAGACCTTGTCTCAAAATAAAAACTGAAATGTAAAAGGCTGGGTATGTACCTAAGTGCAGAGAATTGTGAATTCAATTCCCAGCACCACCAAAAAACTGGAGGTGAGAAGTGGGGGTGGGGTGTCTAAATTATGATAAAGAAAAAAAATTATGATGCAGTTGTAAAGACGGAGAGGGCAATGATGTGAGATAGTTTCCAATACATAGTGTAAATAAAAAATATCAATGGAAGTATACAGGGTGCTACCATCTGTCTGTAAAGGAAGAAACAAATATGTATTTGAAAATCACACAAAAACTGGTCCTGCTGCTATCTGCTGCCACTAGAGCAGGAGAAGAATTGGAAGCTAGTAAACAAGATAGAAGAAGGGCTGACCAGAGCTCAGTGGACTAAATTGCCCATCCTGCCCCCAGGGCACACTAAGACAGTGACTGAGATTGGTGTGGTGGTGCATGCCTGTAATCCTGGTTGAGCTTGGGAGGCTGAACACAGGCGGATCACTACAAGTCCAATCTACATAGTGAGACCTTGTAGAGCCAGACTTAAGTACAGAGAGAAAGAGAAAAGGATAGGAGGAAAAAAGTATGTTTAGCCAAATACTTTTTGAACTTCTGCATTTCGAGCCATAGAAATGTATGAACCTGCTCAAAACTTAATTTTTTTTTCTTTTGGTCTTTTTGAGACAGGGTCTCACTATGTAATTCAGGCTGGCCTTGAGCTCACTTCTGTAGGCCAGGTTGGTCTCCAGAACTCACACCAATCTTCCTACCTCAGCCTCCCAAGTGCTGGAATTATAGACATGTGCCACCATGCCTGACTCAAAACTTAAAATTTTTTAGCTGCACTTTTACTGATGAAAAGAATTCTATGTCTAGGGTAAACATATATGCTTTATATTTTATCATCTAAGAATCATGACATGATGCAAAATGCAAAGGATATAATTTAGCACTGTTTGTCAAAGTTCCAATGTATTTAACCTTGCACCCAGCAATTTCACTTCTGAAGATTTATCACACAGGTATATAACATATAAATATGAAATATGAATTATCTTATATAGAACATTACTTGTTCCATTGTTCCTAATAGTAAGAATAGAAAAATACTTATGTGTCTAGCAATAGTGGACTAAAATAAACTACAGTGTAGCTACACAACAGGATACTATGCAGCCATTAACAAGGCTAGTCTTTATGTCCTAATAAGACCTCTGGATATGTTGAGTTCAGAAATAGCAGGGACCAATATAAGTAGTATGCCATTTATAGGGAAACAATGGGTGTGTACATGGGAAGGGTGGGTGGTAAACAGCACACAAGAATTAGCCTTCTTAAATATATATTTCCAAATTAATTTTAGAACTATATAACTATTATCCATTCAAGAAAATGTAAGCCGGGCGTGGTGGCTCACGCCTGTAATCCCAGCACTTGGGAGGCTGAGGCAGGAGGATTGGTGCGAGTTCGAGACCAGCCTGGGCTACAAAAGTGAGCGCAGGACCAGCCTCAACTGCATAGCGAGACCCTGTCTCAAAAAGA
>PVJA010039801.1:0-18870 GCA_004027025.1 Myocastor coypus | reverse complement strand
TTTTTTTTTTTTTTTTTTTTTTTTTTTTTTTTTTTTTTTTTTTTTTTTTTTTTGTGGGACTGGGGTTCAAACTCACGACCTTGCACTTGCCCAGCAGGCACTTGTGCCTCGGAGCCATCTCCCCAGCTCCCTGATTTGTGTAACTTTGATTGCAAAGGTCCTTTGCCTCTTTGGTTAGGTTGATTCCTAGACTGGGTTGGTTGGTTCATTGATGTTATTGTGAATGGAATTATTTTTCTTATTTCTTTTTCTGGGGGCTCATTATTGGTGTGTGGACAAAATATTGATTTGATATCTTGTCACTGTGTGTAACTTGGTTTAAAAGGTCTAAAAGTCTTTTGATGAAGTTTTACGGTCTTTAAAATAGAAGCCAGGCTCTGGACTCCCCACAGTTTAGGGCTAAAGCAGGGGTGGTAAACCTACAGCACACATGCCACACAGGGCTGTTTGTATCACTGAAAGCTCTAAAAGGTTTGCCGTAACTGACCTAGAGAGTCCTGTTTTTAAGCACAGTGTTGTAATTTTATGGCATAAGGTTATCGCCCATGGTATGATTTTAAAGCCAGTTTATGAAAACAATGTTGAAAATAATTTAAACTGTAAAAAGTTGTCAAAGTAATAAATTCTTTCAGCCGGTCGTGGTGGCGCACGCCTGTAATCCCAGCACTTGGGAGGCTGAGGCAGGAGGATTGGTGTGAGCTCAAGGCCAGCCTGAACTGCATAGCGAGATCCTGTCTCAAAAAAAAAAAAAATTCTTTCTAGCCATATCCTTGTGATAAAAACACCTTCTCTACACTTACTATTTTTGGGGGGATGGGGAGGGAAGGGTTTACAGAGTGTTCAGGATCTAACTACTAGATGGGGCTCATAGTGATCTGCCTGTTTACAGTGTCCCAAGAGCTAGGATTACAGGCTCATGTCACCACGCCCATCTCAATTGGCTCTCAGTGCCCCTGGGGGCAGGACCAGCACAACAGGCGCGGGGATCAAACCCCTGAACTCTGCGCCTGCTTGCAGGCACTTTAATCCACTGAGCTATTTGGCTAGCCCTCTATACTTGCTCTTTTTTTTTTTTTTTTTCTTGTTTCAGAATCTTTATTTGTTTATTCACTCATGTTTATGGCCGGCTCAGCTTGCCCTGAGGGCAGGGCTAGCACAGCATGTGGTGCCGGGATCGAACCACGGTCCCGCCCAAGCTTTCCCAAGCAGGCGCTTTAGACCACTGAGCCATCCCGCCGGGCCCTATACTTGCTCTTACAGGTGACGCTTTTAAACATTTTTGTTTGCTTCTACATTAATAATATTTAATTTCTTTAGGTAGCACAGTTTTACTATCTAGTTTTTTTTTTTTTTTTTTTTTTTTTTTAAATGTATTTAGTATAGGGTCTACAGGGTCCCTCTACATGGATCGGACTTGAAGTGATCTGCCTGTTTTTAGCCTCACAAGAGCTGGGATTGTAGGTGTGTGCCACCAGCACCACCATGCTCAGTCTAAATCACCATCTCAGCATGCCCCAGGGGCAGGGCCGGCACTGTGTGGTGACAGGGATTAAACCTCAGTGCCTGAGCTCTGCCTAAGCAGGCACTTTAGTCTACTCAGCTGTCTGCCTGGCCCTAAAGTTTCAGGGTTTTTTTTTTTTTTAATGTATTTAGTATAGGGTCTCACTATGTATATCAGACTTGTAGTGATTCTCCTGTTTTCAGCCTCCCAAGTACTGGGATTATATATACACCAGCACTCCGATTCAATGAGGCAGGAGGATCGGTGTGAGTTCGAGACCAGCCTGGGCTACAAAAGTGAGCTCAAGGCCAGCCTGAGCTGCATAGCGAGACCCTGTCTCAAAAAGACAAAAAAAAAACAAAGCCAGCTTAGCATTCCAGGGGTGGAACCCTGACCTCCGTACTCTGCCGAAGCAGGTGCTTTAGTCTACTGAGCTGTCTGGCTAACCCCTTGCTATCTAGTCTTAAAATTATCATTTTAAATTGTTTTTTCCTTCTAGAAAGGAAAAAGGATTATTTAGCTTGTCCTCTTTTGATTCTTCACCTAGACTTATAAACTAGGTTACTGTTAGTTCTATTGTTAGTTTCCTGTTCTATAAGTTTTTTGTTCTATTTCTGTTAGATGGAATCTCTTGTTATTAAATACAACAAACAAGTTTTCTACCATTGTGGACTCTGTATTGTAATGGAAAAAGCCCTAGGGAGCTGGATTAGACAAAGACACCTTAGAACATCAGAAACACAGTGCATTGAAGAAAAAAAAAAATTCCGCTCACCAAAATAAAACCTACACATTTCCAAAGACAGTTGAATGAAAAGAGAAGCCACTGACTTGGAAGGTTTTCTTATTTGCAATTCACTACTAAAAAATAACTCTCAAAACCCAACAGGAAAACTGCCTAATATTAATTTTTAAAAATAGATTTAAAAATTTAGACAAATAGTTGATCCAGTATATGTGAATAAATGTGTAAGCAGACCCGGGCGTGGTGGCTCACGCCTGTAATCCCAGCACTCGGGAGGCTGAGGCAGGAGGATCAGACGCGAGTTCGAGACCAGCCTGGGCTACAAAAGTGAGCTCAAGGCCAGCCTGAGCTGCATAGCGTGACCCTGTCTCAAAAGACAAAAAAAAAAAAAAAAAAAATGTGTAAGCAGATGCTAAGTACTATTAGTCTTAGGGATGTACATACTAAAAATATAAGAGATGTCCCTATACATGTTAGAATGGCTTTTTAGGAAAACTGACACCACCAGTTGCTGGCCAGGATGTGGGACGTCTGGAACTCCCATAATTTTCTTGTTGGAATGTATAATGTTACCCACACTCTGGGAAAGGTTGTGACAGTTTCCTGTAAAGCTACACATACAATTTCTGTGTGACCCAGCAGTGTACTTACTATATTCACATGAAGATATGAGAAATAAGTTTAGGGGATTTACTTAGAACTCAAGCTGGAAATGATCAAGATATTCCCCAGCTAGTGACTGGACAGGCCCAGTGATACATACAGACGTGTACTGTCTCTGCTATAAAAGGAAGCAAACTATTAATGTACACAACAGTTAGTGACTCAGATTTGTTACCCCACTACATGGAACCCAGAAGTCTCCCACTATATGTTTTTCTTTTTTCTCACTTTTTTTATTACTTTTAATAAGAAATTACAATGTGACAGTTTCAAAACATGTTAGTAGTACATTCCCAATAACTGAATACAGTTCACATTGTCCTCATTGTAGTTATACAGAGCACAGGATGTAGACATGATAAATTTTCTAATGGTTATTGGTGCAATAGATTTCTTCTTTTTGATCTAAGAGAAAGTAGTTGTATACATAGTCAAATATGCCATAATTGCAGTAGGTTACTGGCAAAGCTGGCAATGTTGGAAGCTGTTGATTTGAGCCTTTTACAACTCAGCATACTAAACTGCCCTTACTTTGTTCGTTTGTTTTTTGTCTTTTTGAGACAGGGTTTCATTATGCAGTTGAGGCTGGCCTTGAGCTCAATTTTGTAGCCCAGGCTGGTCTCAAATTTGCACCAATCCTCCTGCCTCAGCCTCCCAAGTGGTGGGATTATAGGCATGCACCACACGCCCAGCCTGCCCTTACATTTTATGTATCATGTTTAAACTTTTTTCCCACTTTTTTTGTCTTCTTTTCTTTGTACAGGCTCTCACTACTGACTCATAGGGATCCTCCTGCTTGTACTTCTCAAGTGCTGGGATTACAGGCGCGCACCACCACACCCAAACTTTCCCACATTTTTATTAGTGCATGCTGGTTGTAGAGATTAGCAGGTGTTGGGCTGGGGAGACAGGTCAGGGACAGAAGTGCCTGCCTGGCAAGTGCAAGGCCCTGAGTTAGATCCCCAGTTCAGGGAGGGAGAGGGAGTGGGAGTGGGAGGAGGAGGGGGAGAGGAGCAGGTCTCATTTTGACAGATTTGTAATATGCAGTTACATACTTCATTCATCCTGTGTCTGTTCTACACGTTTTTAGAGGAATGATTTTGTTTATGTGATAATACCCTGTAAAAGGCAGAATTAGGAAAAAGAAAAAAACTGGACTGATAGTGGAGCATAGAATGTGAGACGAAAATGGAAATAAAATGGGCAGCATAAGGGAATTTCTTCAGTGACTAAACTATACTGTGCCTTTTTTTAGGGGGAAGAAGAGGGTCTCATGTAGTTTAGGCTGTCCTTGAACTCACAACAATCCTCCTGCCTCAGCCTCTCCCAAGTGCTGGGATTACAGGTGTGCACCATCACCCTGACTTTTTCTGTATCTTGCTTGTGTTGGATGTAGCACTGCATGGATTTGGCTAGTCTCACAGTCTGGAACAAAAGTTAGTTTCCTGTAATTAAGGAAATGAATAAGTCTACCCCTGCTAGATGGATATATGAGCTAAAATTATACCTCAGAGCCAGTCTCACTAGAAAAGTACAACACTACATCAGTTTTGATTATTTTTAAAACTTCGCTGAGTAATCATGAACATTGACAGTGCCATATTCCAAAATGCCCTTGCACCTTGTAGTCTGCCTCTTATTAGTAACTTTTTTCAAAATGGAAATTCTGAAACTTGAGAGGAAGTATATGAAAATGATAAACTTATTCTAGAGTTTTCACTGAATTTTCAGAAACGCTTGTATTACTGAAATTTTCAGCCCAATGAGAGGAAGAACTCACCAGGTGGGGCAGCTTTTGCTTTTACAAAGCTGTGAAAGAGGAAAAGAACATTTTTGTCCTTGGAATGATTACCTAGGAAAGTTTTTCTTGAGTTGAGTTGAAGCTGAAGTCAGTGAGGAAACCCTTAGACTTGGGGTCATGAGTGTAAACCTTTCTTCTCGCTCCTCAGCTGTTTGTGTGGCTCAGGGCGAGTTTTCAGCATTCCCATCAGTTTTAAAATTGGGTGATTAGCCGGGCGTGGTGGCTCACACCTGTAATCCCAGCACTTGGGAGGCTGAGGCAGGAGGATCGCTGCGAGTTCGAGACCAGCCTGGGCTACAAAAGTGAGCTCAAAGCCAGCCTGAACTGCACAGTGAGACCCTGTCTCAAAAAGCCAAAAAAAAAAAAAAAATTGGGTGATTATACATACCACAGAATATATGGAGCTCCCACGGGGCACACCTAGACTCCTGGCACTCTGGGAGGTTGAGGCAGGGAAATCACAAGTTGGAGCCCAACCTGGGCAGTTCAGTAACTTAGACTTTGTCTTAAAATTAAAAATTAAGCAGCCGGGTATGGTGGCACATGCCTGTAATCCCAGCACTTGAGAGGCTGAGGCAGAAGGATCAGTGCGAGTTTGAGACCAGCCTGGGCTACAAAAGTGAGCTCAAAGCCAGCCTGAGACCCTGTCTCAAAAAGACAAAAAAAAAAATTAAAGTGTTGGAAATGTAGTTCAGCGAGAAAGCCATCACCTCAATTCCCAGGACCCCTAAAGGGGAAAGAAAAACAGTTTCCAGGTTGCTAGCGTGTTGGAGGCAGCGGATCCAGGTTGCTAGCGTGTTGGAGGCAGCGGATCCAGGTTGCTAGCGTGTTGGAGGTAGTGGGTCCAGGTTGCTAGCGTGTTGGAGGTAGTGGGTCCTGGCTGCTAGCGTGTTGGAGGCAGCGGATCCAGGTTGCTAGCGTGTTGGAGGTAGTGGGTCCAGGCTGCTACCGTGTTGGAGATAGTGGGTCCAGGTTGCTAGTGTGTTGGAGGTAGTGGGTCCTGGCTGCTAGCGTGTTGGAGGTAGTGGGTACGTACTGTTTTGTTTTTCCTTTGTGCACTTCTCAAGCCACTTTTACCTCTTGTTTGTGTCTTGTGAGCTCGTGTCAGAGCTGTAGGTCCAAAAGGTGTGTGGGTTCTGAAGTATAAGTAAAGCACAGGTGTGAGGACCAGGAGTAGCAAGGGGACAGTCTCATCATGTTTCAGCCCTGAGGGGCAAGACATCTGGCTTCTCACCCATTGGAAATGATGCAAGGTGGACATTCAGCTTCAGGTGACCTTTCTCCTGTCACTTCTGTCCTCCTGTTGAGTCTATGTGATCATGTGTATGTGTATTTCATTAATTGTACTTATCATTTTCCATTTGGTTTTTATTTTCTCTGCTGAATGTTTTCATTTTTCATTTGTCTCAAGATTGTTCATTGCTTCTTTGAACATTGTTATAATACCTGATTTAAAATCTTGGTTAGATAATTCTAACATCTGTGTAATATTGTTATTGGTAAATATGGCATTTATTTCATGCCAAGTAATTTTGGATATTGTGTTGTAAAGCTTGGGGTAAATTCTTGTTTTAAATTCTCAAGAGATTTGGAAGCCAGGCATGGTGGCTCACGCCTGTAATCCCAGCACTCGGGAGGCTGAGGCAGGAGGATTGGTGCGAGTTCAAGACCAGCCTGGGCTACAAAAGCGAGCTCAAGGCCAGCCTCAACTGCATAGCAAGACCCTGTCTCAAAAAGACAAAAAAAAAGAGAGAGAGAGATTTGGAAGAATGCTAAAGATTAAACCCAGGGTCTCCAACCACCCAACCACCCACCCACCCACCAAGAAAGCTCTATCACTGAGCTACATCCTGGCTCTACCTCCCCTCTTGTTAAATAATGTTTAGGCAGTGTCTTGCTAAGTTGTTTAGGCTGAACTTGAACTCACAATCCTGCCTGAGCCTCCCAGACTGCTGGGATCACAGGCATTTGCCACCACACCTGCTGAATGAGGTCCTGAACATGCTAGGGGAGTGCCTTGCTACTAGCCCCAAGAATGTTTATATTTCTTGACATAGGCAACTGAGGCCTTAGGCTACAGCTTACCCTGTATGGAGTGTGGTTCTGGTACAGGTTAAGGACCCTTATCTTAAGTGCTTGGGGCCAGAGGTTTTTAAAAGATTTTGATTCTTTTAAAAATTTGAAATATTTACATATAAATGGTGAGATATCCTGCATAGAGGGTACAAGTCTAAAGATAAAATTTATTTATGTTTTATACTACACCTTATGTACACATTATCTTAAGGTAACTTTATAAAATATTTTTAGTTGGGGCTGGGGAGATAGGTCCATGCACAAGTGCCTGCCTGGCAAGTGCAAGGTCATGAGTTCGTGCCCCAGTCCCGCAAAAATAAATAAATAAATAAGATAAAATATTTTTAGTATATCTCTATTTTTGTCTATAACCCATCACACTAGGCTGAGGTATAGACTATCATTTGTCTATATCTGCACTCAAAAAGTTTCAGATTTTGCAGAATTAAACCTTTGGATTAAAGGAGCTCAACCTGGACCAGTCTAGTTTTATAAAAAAGAAAGATTTATGCCATCCGAACAGAAACCAGAATATACCAGGCTAGTTTTGAAATGCCATTCTGTGTGTGCACAGCCCAGGAGTCAGCTTGGCAACTGGGAAGTGGCCTATCCGTCGGCTCAGCTCGGAAAATCTTCGGTGTGCTTGTTGGCGTCAGGTTGTTCTTGTGTAGCTCGGAGTGGGGCGCTTTCCCAAGTGTCTCCTGCCCTGCGCTTTTATCACTGTTTCAGGCCCTTGGAGCTCTCCCATCTGGACCTGTAGTTCTTTGGTTATTCTGCTTTATTTCATGGTCTCACAATTTCACGAGAACCTAAGATCAAATGGAGGAGGGAAAGAGAAGGAATGAGTGTGGATAAATGAATATGAGAGGAGTGTCGGCTCCATCTTGGGGGAATCACAGTTCAACTAAACAGAGGCAGAGTCCCACACCATTGTGACTCTCCCAGGGCTTCCGTTTTACTCCTTCGGTTCTGACACTGCCCTGCCATTGCCTCGGACTTCCTGGGTCTCTTACCCTCTGGGCAGAAATGTTCCCATTCCAGAACCTCTACCTGGAGCTGGAGGTGGCTTTCTAGAGTTCTGTCTGTGCTCCAGCACTCACTTCAGAATTCTGGCTGCTAAGTTCATACACACAAGTTGAGTTCTCGGTGGAAGTACCAGAGAGGTTTGCGGACGAGGGTGAATCACCACTTCGGTGATGCCTTGGATTCTAGTGCTTTTCCCTCATTAATCTTTTACTATTTACTTTTCAAAACTTCAAATAAGCTACTTCTTGCATTCTGTCCAGAATTTAAAGTTCCGTTCAGTGAGCGGGCCCATATATACCTTCTCTATCTTCCTTTCAGCCAGATCTGTAATTTTCTTTAGAAGAGTGCTTATAATAATGCCCCCATCCCTTCTGCTTTGTAACTTGCAACTAATCTCCTACCAATGTGTCATTTGAATCATATTTATACTTTGCCAAAAAAAATCTTTATTAGCTTTCTGTTGCCTTAGCTTAAATGCAGACTACTTCAGCACTGAAATTCCCATGTTGCAGCCAAGGAGGGTTACCTGCTGATTGATGTACAGGTGTCTTCTGACATACTCATAACTTTATGGAATTCTTTGTCTATAATAACTTCCACCTCTTCAAAAGATACACATTTTTTAGCTGGGTGTGGTGGCGCATGCCTGTAATCCCAGCACTTGGGAGGCTGAGGCAAGAGGATCAGTGCAAGTTTGAGACCAGCCTGGGCTACAGAAGTGAGCTCAAGGCCAGCCTGAACTGCGTAGTGAGACCTTGTCCCAAAAAGACAAAACAAAACAGAATATTTTTTAATGCATAGGTGCACCACCTTCTTTCAAATTGTTTGTTATCTGTCCTACTGTCATATACCTTGCATAACAATGGTGTGATTTCTTCAGCCTTTGAAAGCTTATTTTATTTTTTTAGTAATTTTAAATTCTTTTTTCATTTCTTTTAATTTTTTATTTTTAATAAATAATATTGAAACAGTTTCAAAACACATTAGTAGCACAGCCACAATAATTGATACAATGTATATTGTTGTCTGCATACTACTTGTTCAGAGTACAAGATGCAGACATGATAACTTTTCTAAACACTATTGGTACAAATATTCTCATTGAGCTAAGAGAAAGTTGTATTTGTATACATAAAATAATATTCCATAATAGTAGTGGGTTATCCAATAGAAGTGGCAATGTTAGATGCTGTTGACTTGAGCCTTTTACAGCTCAGCATATTAATCTGGCTTTACTTTTTATGCCTCATGGTTAAACTTTTCTCCTGAGTGGTTAAGGCCAAATTAAAGCAAGACCTGTATAACAAAACATGTAACTTTTGTGTTTGACAAGGTCAGTCAGATCCCCTCGGGATTTACCTTGAAATCATGTACAGCCGGGCGTGGTGGCACACGCCTGTAATCCCAGCACTTGGGAGGCTGAGGCAGGAGGATTGGTGTGAGTTCGAGACCAGCCTGGGCTACAAAAGTGAGCTCAAGGCCAGCCTGAACTGCATAGCGAGACCCTGCCTCAAAAAGACCAAAAAAAAAAAAAAAAAGGAATCATGTCCAGTGTTTTGCAGAACTTTTGTCAGTGTCAGCATCTGGATGAGTCACAGCCATTGCTTGACTAGTTTGCTCTCTGTAAAAGCCTAAGAGAATGTTTTCTCTCTAGGTGACTCTCCTTAGGCACACTATACATCATCGATCCCTTTCCTCTGTGGCTCCATAATCTCCTTGAACAGAAAATTTGGGACACAACTGAGTTATAGAATGTTACAGTCCGGGTTCTCTTGTGTCCTGAGTCCTCACTGACTTTGAAGGGCTAGGGCTAAAATATTGGCTAACCTTGTAGCCCTTCGTTTTCTCTAATTTTTGGTCTGCAAACTTAGGTTCTTAACCCTCCAGAAGAGAAGCTTAGTGATACTACTACTGTATAACATAGGTACTTGAGTTTATCATCAGTGTGTTTCTAAATACTAAATGCCTTAGATTTAACATAGTACCAGTATTTTCCACCAATCATTGATGTTCTAATAAATCCTTATAAAATATGGTTAAAAGCCGGGTGTGGTGGCTCACACCTGTAATCCCAGCACTTGGGAGTCTGAGGCAGAAGGATCGTTGTGAGTTCGAGACCAGCCTGGGCTACAAAAGTGAGCTCAAAGCCAGCCTGAATTGCACAGTGAGACCCTGTCTCAAAAAAAAAAAAAAAACCTGTCACACATTTTTACAGAGAAATTTAGAAATCTAAGCATATACAAAATTGTAGCTAGTCAACCCTATTGAAAAGTTTATTTTGTTTGTATGTTTCCATGATCTGTGCATATGCTTTGTCTTGGTATTTTATGTGTAGAGGTATAGTGGCAGTGTGGGACCTCAGATAATTAGGCTGAGAGCCAACACATAGCAATAACATTGAGTGCCGAGCATGTCGTGTTTTTCCCATATCCCCTGTGACAACTCTTTGATATAATTATTCCAAGTCTCAGTCATATGAAACCACCAAGGGTAAATAAAATCAGATTGCCTTTTCTGAAGTGTCTGAGTTTCTTTAGTGTAAGAATTTCAATTTTCTACCACCTAATGACTACCATAGAGTAGCTGCTGAAGGAACAGCAGGAGCACTAACTTACTGTCCTCTTTCTGCAGTATCTTGGCCATGTAGAAGTCGATGAGTCAAGAGGAATGCACATCTGCGAAGAAGCTGTAAAAAGACTGAAAACTGTATGTATTTGATAGTTGCCAGAACTGATCTGTATAGTAGCCATATTTTTCATGAGTGCTCAGTTAATTTTAGTAATCCTATAGCACTAAGAGCAGTGTTTCTCTTAAGGCCAGAGATGTGGGCTTACTAAAAAGAACATCTCATGCTATTCTATCTCTTCAGTTTTGGCCAGACATTATCCAAAAGATATTATTGCAATTTACATGAAGCAAATGGTCTGAAATCTGAGAGAATAATATTCTAGTACCAGGATAAAATTGTTACAGTTAACATTAAATCTTCTGTAGAAAACAGCTTTCCAAAAAAGAGACACGTGTTGATGCCTGATAATGGTTTTTGGGGGAAGGGGTGTTCATTATTATTTTGATTCTTGCTTCCAAGTTTCCTCTCCACTCCTGTAGCATAGGCAACCTATTTCTATTGCTTTGACGTAAACTGTAGTGCACTGGGACTGGAAAGCCGCCCTCCAGATCATGTTTCCTGGGCCCATGGTGCCCAGGACGCTCCGAGCCACATGTCTGTGTATTTAACCAAAGGAAAGAGTGGATCTACAGTTCATTCAGGTTCAGATAGAAGTGCTAGTTTCATGCGTTGATATGCTTGAGGAATGGTCCACAGATTGTTACAGCCATCTTTAAACCTTCCTTCTCTCCAACGCTTGGCCACTCTCCACTTCGCTGCAGAAAGCTTTCAGCATTACTTCTGCATGCACTTGCCCCAAACAGCATTGAATACATGCTGCTTTGGGGTTGCTGGGATGGTGGTCTGCCACAGGTGTGACTACTAATGAATGCTTTATTTCTCAATTTGCTTAATGACTAAACTTTTCTTTTTATTGGTACCCTCCAGTGACGGTGGACCTTTAAGTGATACGAACAGCCCACTGAGGCACATGAGCCATAGGTCTGCCACCACTGGTATAGTCTCTGTTACTTCTTGTCTATAATCCATTAACATAAAATATATAAAACTTAAAAATTATCCAAGAGGTAAATTTTACTTTGAAACAAATGCTTGAATCTATTATGGAAAGGAAAGGAAGAGAAAAATAACTGATAGTATATACAGACTAAATAGTAACAATAACCTAAGTCGACACAAGTATTCATGCATAGTCTTATATACCTGTATATATATTTTTCCTCATAGTCTAGTCATTTAAACTCAGGGTTTTGTTTGGTTTAAGAAGTTGTTTTATTTTTCTCTTTTCTCTGTAATGGGGATTGAACCCAGGGCCTTGCACTTAGCTTCACCCAACCCTTTTTACTTTTTGAGACAAATTCACTATCCTCCTGCCTCAGCCCTCTGAGTACCTGGAATCGTGCCATGCACTACAGTGTCTAGCTAAGTTCTTAAATGATGAAGCCCTTCCTAGCGTTTATGTCCTTCAGTTAATCCATAAAGTTGAGAGGATGAATAGCCATGTAATAGTGTATGAAACTGTAGCTGATAATTTGCTGTGTTACCTAAACATATTTCCCAGTTAAATACAGACTCAGATAATTTAATTTTCCACTTTTACCAAGCCAATTTAAGAGAAAGAGAAAAATTCAGTTTTTTCTTTTACAAAATAATTTTTAGTTTGCCTAGAAGAATAACGAGTTTAAGAACATCTTAAAGGGCCCAGAAGGTAGCTCAGCGGTCTAAAGCACCTGCTCAGCAAGCTCAGGCAAGTTCACAGACATCAGCCCCACCCCAGGGTGGACTGGGCCGGCCACAAAAAGTTAATTAATTGATTAATTTCTTAAAAAGAGAGAAAAAGAACATCTTAAAGTTGGGTGTGGATATGGTGGCACATACCTGTAACCCCAGCTAAGTAAGACACTGAGCAAGGAGGATCACAAGTTCAAAGCAACTTGGTGAGACCCAGTTTTAACAGGGAGTGGAGTTAGAGATTTAGCTCAGCTGTCCCTGGGTTCCAGCCCTAGTGCTATGAAAAAGAAAAAACATAGTAAGTCAGTGACTTGCCCCATGTAAAGACTATTTGTTGTCCTTATGTTACTAATAACAAAAAGCAACAGACAAACCAGTAAATAGATTAGGGGCCAGCGAGATAGCTTAGCGGTCTAAAGTGCCTGCTTAGGCAAGCTTAGGCAACCACAGGAACCGCGGTTCGATCCCCAGCACCACATGCTGTGCCAGCCCCACCCCTGGGGCAGGCTGAGCTGGTCGTAACATTAAAAAAAAAAGTTAGATAGGCCTGAAACACACTGTGAACAGTTATTGAACTCTTACAACTTATGCATAACTTCAGCTAAAAGGCCGTTGGGAGGTAAGTTAGAGAGTCTGCTCATTGGGAGTATGGCTTGGTGCTCACTCTGCAAGCAAGGGCAAACTAAAGACAGTTCTGGTTTGTCCAGGAGACATGGAGAAGCGCTGCTGAGCTGCTTACTGAGGACTCAGCCCTCTTCAGTGTTTCGTTGTGGCTTTGTGTCCTGGCACTGCTCACCCGTGCCCCTGAACTGTGCCCCTAACCCACTGAGTAGTTTTTAAAATTTGTCTTTTAATTAGAAACAGCTTTATTTAAGCAGTATATATTTATTATATAACATACAGGTAAACCCAAAAACTATAAGAAACTTTTTTTTCAGGCTATATTGTTCTTGTTGGCACACCGTGTGGTGCCTGGTGGTGACAGTGCTATTGCTGTTGGATTGGTCACCTCGAGCCTCCTCCACTGCCCCATTTCTTGGTCCCTTTCCCTTTTGCAAAATATCTTAACTAAAATCCTTTGGAATTCCAGATAGGCAGTACTTAACCATGCAGCTTCAAAACTAATTTTTTCATTAAGTTAATTTTTTGTTACTTTACCTTTAGCATAATTCCTTTTTCAGACATGCTTAAACTTTTCCACTCTGAGGGGAAATTGACCACCTCTGAGCAATCATCAAGAAGTTATGCTGAAATTGTCAGATAAAACCTACCCAGGAGAAAAGACTTGGATAAAATATATATCTTTGCTCAGTGAAACCCCCACCCTCTGTAAATACCCTTCCCAGTGGCATCCCGAGACTCTGAAGAAAGCTGCAGGTTTGCAGGGTGTTCTTCACAGATCATCTCACGTTCATAGGTTAGGGTTTTGATCTTCATTCACATGTTTACCATGTAGCAATGTCCAAGTGTCATTGCCCCCACCAATATTCTTCTAATGAAAATCCCTGAGGATCTGCAACCTGCTGGGCGAGATACTAAAACTGTGCCAACTGCTGTGTCTCTAGAGGTTTTTATTGACTTGATTTTAATCACAAAACTTGCTTTTAATTTTGTTTGTTTGTTTGTTTGTTTGTTTGTACTAAGGATCAAACTCAGAATCTTGTGTCTGCCAGGCAGCACTTCTGCCAGTGAGCTATCTCCCTGGCCCCTAAAATTTCTTAAAATATAAGGGTCCATAAGCTTACAGAAATAGAACATCTTTGGAATTAATTTGAAGGTCAAAGTTTTAAAGAATTATATAGTTAATGGCTAGGGAGATAGCTTGGCGGTCTAAGCATCTGCCTGGCAAATGCAAGGACCCAGGTTCTGTCCTGAGTACCGCTTGCAGTGCCAGCCCTGGAACCCCAGGCACTAACTTACTGGCTACTGAATCTGGGCATGGAGGAGCACACCTGTAATCCCAGCACTGGGGAGGTTGAGACAGGAGGATCAGTGCAGTCCAAGCTACATAGCGAGACTCCGTACCATATAAATACATAAAAAGATTTTTTAAAAAAAGAATTATATAGTTAAGTAGCAAACCAAATGTTTTTAAATTATATGAATGACTTTTATAAACAACATTTCTAGTGATTTTTAGATTTGTGGAAAGTTGAAGGTGAAAATAATTTCCAAGTATCGTTGTTGGGGGTGGTATTTTTCCTCCAAAGTAGTCCCTTCTACTTTAGAATTACTTTAACTTTAGCTACAAGCCATGTACATGTCTGATATTCTCAAATGAAGACTATACCCTCACTAAATAAGGTAATTTCAAAAATATACTCCTAAGAGCATAAATGTTTTTAAATTCTTACACTTCCTATACACAGTGCTAGTTATAGCTATTTTCAGCTCCTTTCCTTTGTGACCTAATTTTACTAATCGGCTACTGCAGGATTTAGATGCTCTAGGACGTGGCCATTGCCCACGTGGTGCAGTCACTTACAGAGCAAGGAGTATTGTTATTCACCAGTTGGCTTACGTATGATTTCAAGCCTTTGGTTACTCCTGCTTCACTCTGATCCAAAATGCCCTTCCTTATGAAAGGTAATTTCTTCCCATTGTCTCTGAGGTGTCTCTCCCTCTGCCTTGGTCTTAGACTAGTTTCATGATACTATCAGCTTCTAATATGTTGGGATTTTAGTCACTATTTGATATATTTGTTTTAATGTATGTTCTTGTTTTAGCAGGTAAAAGAATCATAACTAAATTTTCTAAAAAGCACTAACGTTCTCTAATTACTTTCATGTGTTTTGCACGTCAGCTTTTTTCATTAACATCGGGGCTCTAAGCAGAGGGTTCCACACTTACCAAGAGCTTTTCTGGGAGCTGTATTAAATATTAACAGATCTCCGCTGCCCTTCCTATCCCTCCAGAGTGGTGAATCTTTTAACTTTGGCTGCATCCTTGAAAGCTAATACTTACTCACAGTTTATTAAAACCAGGGCCACCAAACTTGGCAGCAGAAATAGCCTAGCCTTATTGCCGTCATCACCCCAGTTACATTCTTACTCTTTCAGGTTAAGCTCAGACTATCCTGTGAGAATTATTGATGCTCTTTGTGTCTTCCACACTTTAAGAGGAAAAAAAATTCTAGTATTTGAAAGCATTGAATGAGTTCACAAATTGTCTCAGAGTCAACCTCAGTATAGTTGTCTTTTCGTAGAGATTTACCCAAAAGTAAAAACTGATGTCATGAAACCTAACGGCCCAAAGTACAGTTCAGCCCAAGTAGGAAAGGTAAAGTTAAGCTAGGTTGAGTAAATCAGAACCCACCTTCTTTTCATAAATTCTTGAGAACTTAATCAGTGGCTGGTTTTTATACACAGTGCTTAAAAAATGGTGGTAGAGGAGCCCAGCAGGATGGCTCAGTGGTCTAAAGTGCCTGCTTAGGAATGCTTAGGCGGATTCAGGGACCGCGGTTCGATCCCCGGCAACATATGCTGCGCCAGCCCTACCCTCAGGGCAGGCTGAGCTAGCCATAAAAATAAATAAACAGAAGTTCTGAAGAAAAAAACAATTTTTTTAATTTAAAAAAAAATGGTGGTAGAACCCTAAATAGCTATGCTTCCCTTATCCAGATAGTTTCAGAATTGCATATTTATTTATAAATGGTAATGTCTATCTCCTTATTTTAGAAGAAAAGCTGAGTATGATGGTGCATGCCTTCAGTGCCCTGCTTCTCTGAGGTTGAGGCAAGGTGATCACAAATTCAAGGCCAGCCTAGGCAATTTGGAAATCCTGTCTTGCCCAGTAAGGTGGCACTTGTCTGTAATCCCAGCTAAGTCTGGCAGGTCACTGTGAGTTCAAGACAAGCCTGAATGCATAGTGAAATCCTGGGGTGTTGGTGAGAGACAGAGACAGACAGAGAGAGGGGTGGGACGAGATTGAGATCATGTTTCAAAATTAAATAAAAAGAGTAGGGTATATCCTAGCAAAGTCCACGCACTGATTGGGATGCAGAAGTGCTTGCCTAGCTCACGTGAGGCCCTGGTTGTCTCCCAGACAAAGGGCATATAGGGGGTAAAAAGAAAACAAAGCCCTAATTCTTAAACTTTGTCTGTGGCCTACAGGCATGGTTGGGTTCTCATCTATGTTTTCTCAGCTCCAGTGTAAACCTTAGAATGTGTTTTTTATAGTTTACTTTATACCTGGAATAAAACATATATGTTACCTTCCTGTGTATGTTGTGGAATTAACCAACACACAAATACGTGCAATTTGATCCTAAGGCATAAAGAAACAGAAAGCCAGGGTAAGCTCCCCTTAAGAGAATGGGCTTCTCGGGCCTGACGGGATGGCTCAGTGGTCTAAAGCGCCTGCTTAGGAAAGCTTGGGCGGCTTCAGGGACCGCGGTTCGATCCCCAGCACCACATGCTGCGCCAGCCCTTCCCTCAGGACGGGCTGAGCCGGCCATTGAAATGAGTGAATAAACAAACAAAGGTTCTGAAACAAGAAAAAAAAATAAATAAAATAAAAAATTCTTAAAAAAAAAAAAAAAAAAAAAGAATTAAAAAAAAATAGAATGGGCTTCTCTAGGTGACATCTTGAACTCAGTAAGAAAAGTATTACAAAAACTGTTGATGCGTGCTCACAGTTTAATGCTGTGTTGCACCTTTGCCTGCTTGTGGTGGCAGGGGAGTGAAGCAGAGTGTGCTGAGAGCCCTGCCACAAGCACCTCCCCCCAGTCGAGTGCAGTTTTTATGTGATTGTGTAATCATTTGAATTTTAGTTGATAATTTCCACATTCTTGGCCACAGTTGAACACTGATTTTTTTAAAAGTTATTTTTAGAGCTGGCGAGATAGCTCAGCAGTATAAAGCACCTGCTTAGACAAGCTTAGGCAACCACAGGGCCTGCAGTTCAATCCCTGGCACCACATGCTGTGCCAGCCCCGCCCTCAGGACAGGCTGAGCCGCCATAACATAATAATGGGAAAGCTTCTTTATGTTGCTTAGGCTAGCCCTGAGCCCCTGGGCTTGAGCTGTTTTCCTGCCTTATCTCCCCACAGAGCTAGGACCATAAGCACTCACCATTGCACCTAGCTGCCACTGGTTGTAAGTTGAAAAATGTATGTGGAACCAGTCTTCTATTTATTTCTCAATGCTGTGAATTTAAAATGCAAGTCTTACCAAGTCAGTGTACCCTAATGGTTTTCTCTGCTGCCAAATTTGGATAATCTCTGTTTTAAAAGTAAATAGAGACTACTGAATCAGTTGCATGAATCCAGGTCCTGATGTCCTCTCCACGGTTTCCCAGGCCACAGCGTGTTGCCCTGCACTTTCATGCACCTTCCTTTTTCCTTGTCACTCCTGGTATGGATAACTGTTTAAAATACTCATCCCTACTTTTTCCCACTTTGCCCCTCCCCCCTCCTGTCCGTGCTTGTTGATGTGAGCCCTGGAACATTTAGCCCGTACAGTAATAGCCCTCGACTTGTCCCCCTGTTCCTCCAGGAAAGGAAGTTCTTCAAAGGCTTCTTTGGAAAAGTAAGTTTGATGCCACGTTCATGCTTGCTATATAAGGAGTTACACCCCTAGTATAGCACTGACATGCTCTTTAAAAAGGATGACTGGTTTTTTTATAAAATAGGAATTGGTTTGGCTGTATATGGAAATTAATGAATCAGATAGTTGCTATCTGTGGCATTACCTGTGTACCTTTGATACTAAATCCAGTGATCTCTAGCACAATCCAATAATGAGTCAAACGTCTAAAGGACTATCTCTCTTCAGTACTAGTTTATTTAAATTTGGAAAATTCTGTTTATGTTAGCTATATTTTTAACTGGTGGAGTTTACTTATTGCCCCACATTGATAGAGAAATGGGAAGAGGGCAACAGCTCAGTACCATAGGTGGCTGCCTGGCAAGTGCAGGACCCTGAGTTCAATCCCCAGTACTAAAAAAAGGAAAAAGAAAAACTAGAGAAATGGTAAGAAATGTTAAGTTGAAGTAAAAATTTAAGATACCCCCAAATGGAGTGTTATTACATTTTCCATCTAAGTTAAATGTGAGGTGAATCCAAGGATCCTTCTGAATTTTAACCTAAGTTGATAATCTAAGAGAACTTTAATTATTAGTCTTCCAGTCTAGTATCTGTTACATGGAAGGTACTTATGTAAGCTTTCCTAATACTAACTGCTTAAAGTTCACATACCCTTAAAATTAAGGTTATGAGGGACAGGGGTGTAGTTCAGTGGTAGAGTGCTTGTCTAACATGCACAAAACCCTGAGTTAAATCCCCAGAATATCCAGAAAGAAAAGGAAATACTTAATACAGCGGTAAATACGTTTTTGTTTCAAAGTTTAGCATTGTTTAGTTTTGACATGCTACAAAGTAGTCTCACCAAGGAGTGCTTACAAATGAAAACCTTTAACTTTTGAAGACTTTTAAATTTTCAACTACCATCAGTCTCTTATCCCACTTGTCTTTAAGAGATAGGCCCGAGAAGAGGATGATGTGAGTGTGCTAGGTCAGCTATATTTTGATGAAAGCTGAGCATGAGGAATCTTATAAGACAGCCTAAGACAGGATTTCTCCCCTGGCTGCGCTGCCTGACACCTATAAGGCAGGAGAACTGCAGATCGAAGTCTAGACTGGGCACCTTACTGACTTAGGAGATGCCTTTCCTTTTTTTTTTTTTTTTTTTTTAGGGGC
>PVJA010039800.1:0-18910 GCA_004027025.1 Myocastor coypus | reverse complement strand
TTACAAAACTAGAATTGGAAGTTCCGTTCAATCCAGCTATCCCCCTACTGGGAATTTTCCCAGAAGAACTGAAAACTTCATACCATAGCGATATCTGTGCACCTATGTTTATAGCAGCCCAATTTGTAATAGCCAAATCTTGGAAACAACCAAAATGTCCATCATTTGAAGAATGGTTAAAAAAAAATGTGGTATTTTTCTGCAATGGAATACTACTCATCCATAAAAAATGATAAGTTTGAAGACTTCATATATAAATGGATGTATATTGAACATATACTCATTAGTGAAATAAACCAGACCTATATGTGTAAAAAAATGTTTTGTTATACAGGTCTTGCTTCAACTTGCTCTTGACCACCCAGCAGGGGGGAAAAAAATGCTTAAGTAGAATGCATGAAGCACAGAGCTAGATTGGTGAGATGAGCTTTAGGAGGCTTAGATTCAATAGCTTCCATCATCACAAGCTTCACTTGTGGCCCACTGCAATTGCAGAACATTTGACTGTATATGCATCTGCTTCCTCTTAGTCCACAGAGAAGTATATTCTTTTCCTTTTTTTTCTAAGCAACATCAATAGGGAGGTGGGTCATGCCCACACACTGTACTCTGTAAAACGATTGTGAGGACATTATGCAATATGTCAACTTCCAAAGAAAAGAAAGGGGGGGGGAGATAATAATGTTCATTTAGAAGAGTTAATGTTTAATTGTTTGATCAATCTTATATACCTATATGTATTAATCTAAACTGATCTGATGATGAAAATATGTAATATAACCCGTGTTAAATTTAAACAATAAAAAAAAAGTGAGAAAAAAAAATAAAAGGAGCTGAGCAACTTGAGGAAAAGACTGAAGAGGGTGACAACACTGGTTGATGGATTTCTGCACAGGTGAGCCCACTGTGAGGTACAAAGAGCTAGAAAGTCCCTCCTTAGTAACCTCCCATAACTAATTCAGGTAAGGATTCTTTTTTCCTTTCTTGTTGCTGAGGCAGGGTCTCAATTTTTACTTCAGACTGGCCTTGAACTCACTATGGAGTCCAGGCTGGCATAGAGCTTACAATGATCCTCCTGCCTCAGCCTCCTGAGTGCTGGATTATGGGTGTACACCACTACAGCTGGGCAGGCAAGGATGGTTAATGACCTTAAAACCATCAGATAAAGGACAGTCAAGGATAAGAAATTAAGGGGCTAGGGAGATAGCTCCGTGGCACAAGTGCTTGGCTGGCAAGTGCAAGATCATGAGTTCAAACCCCACCAGTCCCACCAAAAAAAAAAAAAAAAAAGAAATTAAGATAACAGTAATGTGACACCCCACAAATACACTATGAATTTAAAGAGAAAAGTGAGCTGAAACAGAAAGCTCTAGTTGCTAGTGACCTGGCCTCACCAGCAGCGGGGCACCTTGGCCTGAGGCGCCCCATGAGGAAGCTCAAAGAGGCAACGCTGATGCAGAGGCTTTGTCTCGCAAGGTCGGCAGCGGGGACTTTTACGCCCAACAGAGGGCCACACTCCTGCATCCGGGCTCCACAGCGCAAGGGAAATGGGCGGGGTCCACAGCCTCAGCCTCAGCAGAAAGACACGATCCAGCACTATGAGCTGGAGACTCCAGCACTCTACCCCCAGTCATTCCCAGACAATCAGCAAGGGCATGCAAGGCTTAAGCGGCACCGTGGAGCGGCCTCGCAAGGATCTAACTGCCGCATGCAAGCTGGGGGCACATTCTCTTAAGCGCTCAAGGCACGTCCTCCACCACTGCTCATCATCAGGCCATAAAACAAGTCTCTTCCCAGTGCTTAACAAATCCAGATCATTTGAGCAATTACACACTCCAGTGTCAGGCTCCTGCAAAAAATCAGAAGATCCAAGAGAGTAAAAACTTGCCCACCACTGTAGCCCTGGCCCGCCTCCAGTGTCTCACACATAACAGGCACCCTGATAAATACTTTTTTTTTTTTTTTGATAAATACTTTAGAAAAAAAAAAAAAAAAGAAACAAATATTTGGACCCAGTAATGTGTTGTCCAGCATCATGAATCTTCACTATTGTTTGGAAATTGCATGTATTAGCCTGTCTTCTGTGCCCAGACTAAAATGCCCAGACCAGGGTGAGCTTACGAAGAAGAAAGGTTTGTTTCATCCATAGCTGGGCAGGCTAAAATCATGAGCAGTGTGGTGCCAGCTCTGATGAGGGTCCCCAACTGCATCACGCCGTGGCAGGCAGCACCATGGTGGAAGCACACTGATTGAGGAGGGCCACAGGTAAGACAGAAGCCCACACTGACACCTCCTGGCCAGGAGGAGAGCTCCCCTCAGATGAGCCTTCTGGGACACGGGCAGGCCACATCCACACGATACACAGCACGCCGTTTTGTTTTCCGATAGCTCTGCCCTCACACGCAGCGACCACCTGGATGCTGATCTGTGATGCTTCCTGTAGGTCTCTGCCAGTCTGTTTCTCAGTAGTGGCTCAGAGGTTTGGTTGGGAAAAAAATCAAACAGAACTAGGCTAGCGCCATTTGGGAGAGGGATATGTTGTAACTGACATAGTAAATCAGTCAAGGACAAGACGGAAAATACCCTAAAGTGTTTCATCCAAGGTCGCACATATTGCTAGGACGTGGCCCTAGGATGCCCCCCAAAGCCTTGAGCACCTGGGTAAAAGGTGACTGTATCACAGGTGCTGTGCTCATCAGGGGACTCTTGCATGGGTGGGTTTGCAGTGGACTGTGGGGCCTGCCTGGGAGAGGCAGTCCTTAGGAGGTGGGAGGATGGCAGGGGGTGCTTTCGCCCCTGGTTCTTCCTTCTCCCTCTGTTTCATGGCTGCCCTGAGTCCAGAGCTGTCCTCCAGCATGCATTTCTGCCTTGGACCCAGTGAGCCACAAGCTGAACCCACTGGAACCATGAGCCAAAATAACCCTCTCCTATTTCAAGGTGTAGGCATCAGGTATTTTATCCCAGCCACGTAAAGTGGCACGAACGTCATGGGTGGCAAGCTAAGTGAAGAACTGGCTTGAGATTCGTTTTCCTGATGCTGCCGGTGTCCGTCACTCAAGAAGCAAAGCTGGCTTCTCACCTGGGAGGCCAGGCAGATGCCAACAATGCAAAGAAAGAATCTCGATTTTTCTTTCTTCTTGGGAGCAGTTAATAAAGTGTGCTTCTAAAAGCAGAAAGTTCAGCTGGGATCTACTGATGTGAGGAAAATCCCCGCAGACAGGCATTTGCTGTTGTGCGTGTCTCGAGGAAATGAACCAGATGGGAGGGGCATACAGTGCTGGCTTGCTCTTGCCCTTGAGAAGGAGCCAGAATGGGAAAGCCATTCCCTGGGGACACATACCACAGGATGAGGCCTGGGTCACACCATCCTCAGGGCCAAGGGAGCAGAGCAGCACTGGGTCACAGGCCCTGCAGCATGGAAACTCTGGAAAGAGGACCCTGGAATCAGTGCTTAAGCTCTTGGCCTAGGGCGGGGTCCCCACTGGGTTTTCAAAAGCTCTGTGTGTGTGTGTGTGTGTATGTGTGTGAGCCCGCATGTGCAGGTGTGTGTGTGTGCACACCAAAAGTCACACATCCGGGCTAATACCCTCATGTGTGCAGAGCGCCTGAATCACATGCTCCCCGACTGCCTGGTGAGCTCTGCATCATGGACGTAGGTGGAGAAGAGTGTGTCTCTGTTTGCTTACTCTTCGCCGTCTTCCCTCCCTTTCTTATTCCTCTTCTCGCCTGTGTTTCACTGCATTCTGTCTCATGAACTTAGAGACAAAATGCGGAGACAGAATGGGGAACTTTCCAGTTGTGTCATATTGGTGCATAGATGCTGGATTTGGGAATGTTGTTGATTTAGAATATTTATTTTCAAAGTACTTAACTATATTACCTTTTTACTGAAAAAAGTATTTTGGGGGCTGGGGAGATAGCTCCGTGGCACAAGTGTCTGCCTGGCAAGTGCAAGGTCATGAGTTTAAACTCTGGTCCCACCAAAAAAATAAAATAAAATAAAATAAAATAATAATAATCTTATAATTAAGTGTCCTGTATTGTATCATTCCCCTTACAGAACCCTAAACTACTACCAGAAAGCAGTGGAAGGGATCCCTATCTAATTTATTAAAAATCCCGACTATGTCAATCATGTATGTGCGAGATACTCATCACATTCAGAAGACTTAAATCTGAGACATCATGAATCTTCAATGATGCGCCTGACTAGAGACGATATAAACCCACACGCCACACTCCTAGGCATGCCACTTAGGTTGTGTGGGGGCAGAACGTGTGTCCATTTGTGCCGATGAGACAAGCACTTGTGACGGTGAGCAGGTGTGATAGTGCCCTTGTGTACATGTGTGTATGTGCATTCACCAAAGTGTTAAAAGGGACAAAATTCAGGCCTAGCCAGCCATTTTTCTAGATAGGTTTTTGCTCTGTGCATTTTCTATAATTAGAAAACTATTTTCCTAATTTAACTTTAAAGGGCACTTTACCTAATCAGAGGTTAAAACAGACAAGCATGGGAGTATGTAAGCATCTCTCCAGGCTGTCAAGCATGAAGCACTGCCCTCGCGGAAGATAAGGAATGAGAGAAGTACAAGACATGCGTGGATCCTGGTCCAGTGGCTGGGAAAGGAAGACCCGCTTTGTCGGACAGCACCAGGGCAGGCTCCCGCTGCCTGTGTGTGACACTCAACCTTTATACTTCCACGATCTAACGGTCATCAATCCTTTCACAACTGATCAAACTGCTTTGTCATTAGTGCAAATGATACCTAAACTGCTTAAGACTGCCTGCAAAACAGTCACGGGGAAAACTCACCGGGCTCCAGCAAGCAGTGCCTGATGCGCAGGCTGGAGGGGAGGCTGCTCTCAGAGTCACAGCCAGGGCGGAGGCCCGAGCGCCAGTGCGTCCCCAGTGCCACAGCAGGCGAGGCATCGCACATCTCCGTGGCTGGCTTCTTTTTGTACAACCCAACTGGCACTGCCCATGCACAGACGACCCAGCAAAGCACACGTTCATGCCAGTGAAGCCCCACAATTCCAGGGCAGTCACAGAGCAGACAGGACCTGCGGCCAGAGAAAGCTCCCTCCACGGCACTGTGCCACAGCTCCAGGCCAGGGCAGAACCAGGCCAGGCCTCAGCCAGCCCAGGGAGCCGCGCTGCCCACACCGCAGATGAAGACCTCGCTATTCAATCACCCAGCTGGGGGAACCCTGGTCCTGGCTAATGTCCAAAGAGACCACAAGTTATAGAGAACCATTCATTTGAGGTATTTGGAAATATATTTTACAAAGAGAAAAATACTTGAGAGAGGAAAAAGACACAGGAGGTAAGAGAGAAAGGCCTTTCGCATTTCCTTATTGGTTCAACTAGTGCTCAACCTCTTATGCTTTCTCCGACTTTCTGATTTTATATAAGATGCCACATTCCTACACGGTACATTCATTTTGCTTTTTAAAGTCTCTCTGTAATCCCAGCACTCGGGAGGCTGAGGCAGGAGGATCGGTGCAAGTTCGAGACCAGCCTGGGCTACAAAAGTGACCTCAAGGCCAGCCTGAACTGCATAGTGAGACCCTGTGTCAAAGAGACAAAGAAAATAAAAAAAGAAAGTCTCTCTGAATCATCTATTACAGTGTGTGCTTTCATTTTGTTTGGATTTTTGCAAGTTGTTTGTGAGTCTGGAAATGTTTTCCTTGTTCAGTTTTTGGTGATCACATACAGAGATGTGGGCAACACACACACACACTGAGCTGCATCCACAGCCCTTTATTTCTCAACAGGGTCTCATTAAGTCCCTGGGTTACCCAGGCTGGGCTCAAACTTCCGATCCCACTGCCTCAGGCTGCCGAGTGGTAGAATTGTGGGCGTGCACCAGGGCACCGGGCTGGCTGATATTTTATAGCTGATGCTCCCACATATTCCCCCAGGGGCAGCTGCCGTGCACGACTTCTGTCCCATTCCCAGGAACCTTAACCCTTGGATGCACACACTGGGCCAGCTGAGCCCTGACGCCCGCAGAAGAGAAAGCCACACTCTGCCTTGCAGCGCTTTCCCAGACGATGCCCCTGTGCCAAGCAAACCCTGGAGCAGCTGGCTGTGCACCAGCCCCAGGGCCCATGATGGTCCATCTGGCACCATGAGCCCCACATGGGCAGCAAACACTGTGCATTTGGCTGGAGGGGCCCTGAACAGGTGAACCGGGCGACTCCACGATGCCCACCGGCCTAGGCTGCAGGGATCTTGGTCCAGCTCACTCCTCTCCAGCAAGGGCAGAGCTCGACGCTGCTGGACAGCAGGAGGAGGGCTTGGGGGACAGGGAAACCGGGGTCACCACGTGGAGCTCCTGCTGTGAACCCTGTGAGACACCGGGCTCCACGTCACCCATGAGGCTGGGGACAGGGCTGACCCCTAAGCCAGGGCTCTGCTAGCCTCATGGGACACAGCATCCATGGGCAGGGAGACGGCATGAGGACCTCGGCAGTGGTAGCTGGGGGCAGGGCGAGAACGGCGGGCTCAGGGCAGCACAGCAGCTTCTCACGCTGCCGCTGCGCACTGTCACTCTGTCGCCATTTGCAGAGCTGAGTCAGCACAACGCAGAGGCTGAAAGGAAGACTGTGGAGTCACCTCTCACAGAGACGACTGCAAATCAGAGAAGCCCCCGGGCCTCAGCTAGGGCTGCAGGTGCCGCCTTCCCCATCAGCCCCCCTGGGACCCACACTTGGTGACCCCAGGGTCCAGCAGAGCTTCACATGACCCCTCACCTTGAGACACCACTGCCTGGTGCTGTGATCACTCACCAGAGGACACAGAGTGGTGTTGCACAGAAAACCAGATGCTCACAAGGACAGCACTCTGGGTGCAGTTTCCGAGGGGATGACAGTGCCAAGCGCTGGTCCCAGGCAACTCTTCCTTGCTCTGAGATATCCTCTGTGCCTGTGGATCCCGCTGACCCCAACACCCTTCCATGCCTGACCCAGCCCCACTGGTGTGAGCCACCTCGGTACTGGCTGTCCCTGTAGGCAGATGGCTCACACATCCTATGTGGCATGGTCATGCAGCCATGACTGGTGGCTCAAACCACTCGGCATACAAGGTTGGGCCTGGCTGTGAATGTATCAATATCTCACACCCGTCACCCCAGCACCCTGGGAGGCTGAAACAGTCCAGCTTTGGCCTAAGAGGCAATTCAGCGAGACCTTGCCTCAAAATACAGAAAGTGACTAGGTGTCTGGCTCAATATAAAGATCTTGGGTTCGGCCCTCAGTACCAGGAGGAAATGTAGACAGTGGCCCACCCGATGGATCAGAGGCTACCCCAGCTCTTACACCAACACGCAGACCCATCCTCCTGCCGGATGGCCCAGCCCATTCTGCAGCCTGGTGAGGGACACTTGGGTGAGCTCTGTCCCAACTTTCCAGACAGTGTGACCTCTGCTGACACAGCAGACACCTTGCAGACACAGCCAACAGTGTCCAGGATTCCCACCCTCAGCCCCAAGGAGAGAACTTCTACAAATCTAGGCTTCACAGGTTTATATAAATTACAATGCAGCATAAGCAGAAACAGTGGCAAACATGTGTGAAAAGACCGAAACCAGATCAGACTCCACTAGGCTGGGGAGGCACTGCACTTAGCACTGTGGGGGTGTGGGAAGCAGGAGTGGGGCTCCCTTGGCAGGGACACTAAGGCCCTGGAAGACGTGCAGGATCTGGACAGGTGGCAGGAGGGCTCTGGGGGGCTCTGGGCTTCCAGAGGCAGGCAGCAGGAGCAGCACAGGCCCCGAGGCAGGCAGAAGCAGGCTATGTGCAAAGGCCAGTGGGGACGAGGCCACAGCCAGCGCAGGAGGTGACCCCTGGGGAACAACAGGGACCAGGCGCAGGGCAGGGCCCTGGGGACCTTGCCCGTGCGCCCCACTGGGCCTCTCCGTGGAGTGCAGCCTCTGGTGCTGCGTGGTGGCCACCTTCTGCGCGGAGGCCTTGCCACACTCACCGCATGGGAAGGGCTTCTCTCTGTTGTGGCTCATCTGATGGCGCAGCAGTGCGGAGTTGTACTGGAATATCTTCCCGCAGTCTCGGCACCTGTAGAATTTCATCCCTCTGTACAGGACCAGATTCGGGTTCGCACCAGCAGCCTGGCCCACGGAACCCATGCTCCGAGGGGCACTTCCAGGCTGTGCCCCTGGCTTCTCAGCATCAGCCTCAGGCTCCAGATCCAGCTCCTCCTTCCCGATCCAGCTCCCAGGCCCTGGCCAAGAGAGCACAGGCATGCCTCACCTCCCTGCGGGCTGTTAGGGAGTCCCCAAGGAGGCCATGTGGACCAGGAGGCAGAGACACAGTGACCAGCAGACAGTGACAAGAAGGGCCACGAGGACATAGGAACAAACAGAAAGGGAAACACAGAGGACAAGGACAACAGACGAGGCTTCAGCAGGAAGTGGGGGGACTGAAGAGGAAGGAAAGAGACAGACATGGCGCGTGAGAGGTCGTGCGGGTGGGAGACAGAGCCCGAGTCCACACGGGGTGGGGGCGACTGATGACCCAGCAGGCGGAGCCCTGGAACCTGCACTTTTAAGTCTTCTACACAGTATCCCAGGGTTACAGCTCTGTGGACTTAAGCACCTGCAAGCAGGTGCGGGGCTGGGGCTTGATTCCCAGGCCTGGCACGGCAGCCCGCCCGAGGCCTGCTGCGACCACAACTGAGACCGGGTGTAGTGGCGTGCATCTGTTAATCCCAGCTCGTTCGAGGCTGTAAACAGGCAGATAAAAAGTCTGATCTAGTAGTGAGACCCTGGACATCCTGTAAACCTTTTCTTTCTTTCTTTTTTTTTTTTTTTTTGTCTTTTTGAGACAGGGTCTTGCTCTACAGCTCAAGCTGGCCTTGAGCTCATTTTTGTAGCCCAGGCTGGTCTTGAACTTACATTGATCCTTCTGCCTCAGCCTCCTAAGTGTTGGGATTACAGGCAAGAGCCACCATGCCCAGCTAACCCTTTCTTTAAAAAAAAAATCCAGGGTGAGAGAAATGACTCTCAAAAGGCACCAAAGTCTGCAGGCTACCCTGGAATCACAGCTGCAGGGACAGCCGCGCAGAATACTTCCTGAGGGAGTGGTCAAGCTGCTCTGCTGAGAAAGGAGCCCTAGTCTCAAAGGCCACCTGGGCCCTCAGGCCTCGGCAGGGGGCTCCTGGTGCTCCACACGCATGTGTGCATATGTGTGCATGTGTGTGCACAGGTGTGTGCATGCTGGGCGGTGGTGAGGAGGATTCCCAGCCAAACTTCTCTCTATGGTCCCATCTCTAGCAAATAGGTCAGAGACCGAAAGATTAGCGGAAACTGAACTTTTAGGGAACTTGGATATAAAAAAATCACAAAGCAGGGCGTTGTGACGCATGCCCGTGACCTCAGCCTTTGGGAGGCTGAGGCAGTAGAGCTGCAAGCTAGAGGCCAGCCTGGGCGACACAGTTCCAGGCCAGCCTAAATTGTAATAAAACGCTAACTCAAAAAAACTTAAAAATTAAAGTTATGGCATCATCCTTTCACTGGCAAAGCCTGAAAGTAAAGTCCATGGTTCTACCAAGTGTGGTGGCACACCCGTCATGCCAGCACTCTGGGAGGCTGAGGCAGGAGGATCACAAGTTCGAGCTTTCCCTGCGGAACTCAGCGACTTGGTGAGACCTTCTCTCAAAAAATAAAAATAGGGAAGGGCTGGGGACGTCGGACGTTAGCAAGGCTTCCTAGAAAGTGTTCACAGCTGTGACACACATCAGTGTGACCCACAGAATCGCATTTTCCTTAAACGCGACTGAAATGCCATTTCTCTGCCATGAAAACCGGCATAAGAAGATAATTTCTGCTTCTGTAGTAAAAGACTGAGAGCTTATAGATCAGGTGACTGTGCAGTTTATAACTGCATGAAGGGGCTGGGGAGATAGCTCCGTGGCACAAGTGCCTGCCTGGCAAGCGCAAGGTTGTGAGTTTGAGACCCAGTCCTTCAAAGAAGAAAAAAGAAAAAAAAGGATTATATATATATATATATATATATATATATATATATATATATATATATGAAAATATTGCTCTATACTTTTTAGTTTGAAAAGTGTCTAATCAATTATAAAGCTGAAACTACTGTGTAATACAAACATCCTCCTATTTTATTGCTATTATCTACTATTGTTTACGCTTTACAACCAGGTCTTTATACACATGCAAATTTTGATGAACTATTTTATAATAAGTTGCACAAACTATGGCTAAATAAAAATAATAAAATAATGGGGCTGGGGAGATAGGTCAGGGGCACAAGTGCCTGCCTGGCAAGCGCAAGGTCCTGAGTTCAGTTCCCGGTTCCACAAAACCAACAACAAAATAATAATAATAATATAAAAAATAATTTCCAGCAGTGAAGGAAACAGTGGTTTGGACTCTGGAGTCCCAGGGCCTCTGATGTCTGTCTGGAGCAGAAGGGTGGGCACAGACTCATGCCAAGGGTGCCAGCCCCCTTGGGGCTCACTCACCAGGCAGGCTGCTCCCTGAGGACTCGCTGTTCCACAGAGCTTCACCACGCTCCAGCCAGGTAATGAGAGCAGGTTTGCAGGGCGGAACAGCTGCTGTGGGAGGAAAAGGTGACAGCTGAGGTGACACTGCGCTGTACGCAGGCCACTGTGGGGCTGAAGGGACCAGAGCAGGCCCAGGCCAGGGGTGAGCTGTGGGCTCCCAGGCATGGGGCCCGTTCGCAGGCGCTGCCCTTCCAGGAAGGCCCTCCATGGCACCCAGGACATCTCCCAAACTTGAAGGCAAAAGGCTCCCTGCAGGCCAGCAGGGCTCAGAGCCCAGGATGGGGTTTCCTGCCCAGCACCCCCAGCCCAGCTTCCAGGGGTTCCTTTGGGGTCAGTGGCCTCACCTATGGCAGCCACGAGGGCATAATTGTCCAGCATCACCTTTCGGTACAGACTCTTCTGCCTAGACTCCAAGCTGGCCCACTGCTCTGGGCTGAAGGTGACGGCCACATCCTTAAAGGTCACCGGCTCCTGAAATACAGGCTGCACTCAGGAGCAGAGCAAGGGCAGGATGGGCTGTCCAGCCCAGAGTGCATGGGAGGCCGGGTGCCTGGCTGGACAGATCCAGGCCACACCCCACCCACCCAGCCCGGTAGTCAGGGCTCCGTCTCTGGCACTAGCACAGTGTACTCTGCCACAATGGGAACACAAAATGTACAGACGCTCTGGGAGGCAGCCTGGCAACTTCTCACAAGACTGAACCGCTCGTGACCCAGCAATCTCACTGCCTGGTGTTTTACTAAAAATGCTGAAACCCATGTGCACAAAACCCCCAAATGTAAATATGGGGTGGGGGTTGTTTAAATTTTTAAAAGTTTACTACAGTAAAGAACATTGTGGTAGCACTTGAGAGGCTGAGGCAGGAGGCTCAGTGCAAGTTCGAGACCAGCCTGGGCTACAAAAGTGAGCTCAAGGCCAGTCTGAACTGCATAGTGAGACCCTGTCTCAAAAAAAAAAGAATATTGTAGCAAATCCCCTCCAAGGGCTCCCACCACCGTTCTTGCCACTCTTGTCTTTTGAAACCCAGTCTTGCCACGTAGCATGGCGTGGCCTTCATGCTCAGCCTCCCTGGTGCCACCACGCCCACCTGCCCACCTCAGGCAGCAGTTCTGGGCTGGCAATCCCGCACATCTTTATGAATATCTAGGCACAGAGAATGCTGCTGCACCTAAGGGAGGGAGACCCTAAACGCAGGGCATCTTGTCCTCACCCGCCTTAGTCACTGGGTCTGGCAACATGCAGTTCCTGGCTCTTTCCCAATGTCAAAATGATTGTGCAAAGCAAATGCTTTGAAATCAATTCGGGCCAAGGAGGGAGCCAGGACAGCACAAGGAAGGACACGACAATTTTGTGGAACTGCTGAAAGGAGCAGGAACCCCAGGATAGGCGTATTCCACGCAAGGGGAACTACTTTGAGGGGTCTCACGGCAATGCGTCTTTTACTATAACTTTTTAAATGGAATGACTACCCTGCTCTGAAGTCATGGGAGGCTCCACCATGCACAATGCTAGGTGAAAGAGGATAACCTGCAAACGCTGTATTACATATGGATCAAAGGGCGTGAGACTCTGGGGAAGAAGAACTTGGGAGGAAAAAGATCAGTGCAGCTGTGAGGGGCTATGCACGGGGAGGCTCAGGAGTCACCCAGGATTGTCAGTGCACTGGGAGTGTGGACGCTGCCACAGCAGTGGACACGTTGTTACACAGCTGTCCCACCCAAACATGGGCTGCTAGGGCAGGGATTGGTGGTCAGGGAATAGCCAGGGTAGGCTATACAGGGCAGGAGGGTGATGCAGACGGTGCTCAGGAACTCAGTGCTTCCTGATCAAGTCTTTTTTTTTCCCCACGTATTTGATATACGGTCTCACTACGCAGTTCAAACCCATAGTAACCTTCCTGCATTCAGTCTCCCCAGCTCTGGGATTACAGGCATGCACCACCACACTGTCTCAGTGGCAACCTCGGTGTGCCCAGCAGTGGGGCCAGTGCTGCATGTGGGACTGAATCCTGATCCCTGTGCTTGCCCAAGTAGGCACTTAGTCTGTTGAGCTGTCTCACGGGTCCTTTTCCTGACCAATTCTGCCATGAGCCCAACTTCTCTAAAAAACAAAGATGATCTTAAACTTTCTTTCTTTTTTTTTGGTCTCGCTGTGCAGTTCAGGCTGGCTTTGAGCTCACTTTGTAGCCCAGGCTAGTCTCAAACTCACACCAATCCAAAGGTGATCTTAAAAATAAATAAAAGAACTGAGCTGCAACATTCTCCTAACTCAACTCCCTCTTCTACAACCAACTTACCTCTTGGGACTGGTAAACTTTCTAACATATAAACTTCATCTTCCTATACCCAACGTCAGACTCCTCAGGAATTCACACCAGATCCCCGACAGAACCCATGTCTCACCTTGGCCTGAACAGCAGGGCCTGGATCCCCGTCCCATGCTGACCCTGCTCAGTGAGTGCCAAGCAAGTGCGCCTGCCAGCAGGAACACACTGCTGCCCCAGAGAGGACTGCTTGCCCTGGGCGCTGGCTCTTACATTTGAACTCACACCCTAAGCCTGCAGCTCCGCGCCCTGAGTGCTTGTTTCCTGCAGCGCTGTACACCTGCAGGCCTTGGGAAGGAGCCGAGGCCAGCCTGGAGGGTGCAGCTCACCCATGGCCAGGCCATCAGCAGCGCAGCAGTGGTCCCGGCCTCCATGCTGTCTTCAGGGTTGAAAAGCGACATCCTCAAAGCTAAGGGAAGAGCAGCTGTGAGCAGCTGGGGCCACCATGTCCCTCTCCTTCCACACCCATGGAGAAGACCCTGTGTCTGGCACAGAACCACAGCCTTTCTGACTACCTGTGTGGTGGAGCTTGAGGGTAACCTGCTCTAGATGGAGGGTCCAGCAGACACCACCATACAGGACACTGGAGGAACCACAAGCCCATAAGACATGGGGACAGGGACTGGAACCCTGACCCCACAGGATGCTGTGCCGGGACCCCAACCTCACTGGACACAAGATCAGGGTCCTTGACCCCACAGGGCAGTGGGGGGGTAGCACAAACCCACAAGACACTGGGACTGGGTCGCCTGCCCCACGGTGGGGGTGTACTCTGATGCTATGGGTCACGGCGGGGAGCAGCAAACACATAGGAGGTGCTGAGTGCGGGCAGGCACAAAGTCCTTGGTTGCCGGGGAAACGCGACCTGGAGACCCCCACCCAGGATGCAGGGGACACGAAACAGGCCGCCAGGGCTTAGGGTCACCAGGTCTCGGGGTCTCTTCGGTTCACGGAGGAACCGAAAAAACTGCAAAAACTGCAGCAACCCACAGAGCCCGGAAGTCGGGGGGGCCGAAACCGGCGTAGCTCCGCCAGTCACCAACCCGGAAGCACGAACATTGCCGCTCTAGGCCGCTGGAGGGCTACATCTCGGTGGTGCGCGTGCTAGGCTTTGAGGACTGGGGCTAGGAGCGCGTGACCCGGTCCCCGAGGCGAGAGCACTGGCCCGCGTCCTGCCCCGCTTGGTTTCTCCTGGACTCGACAGCAACTTGGCTCTTAAATAATGTCAGCAGTCGCCCCAAAGCACACCACAATGAGGATCTCAGGGTTCCTTCCGAAAAGGGAGGGCGACAATGGCAAGTTCTTTTTCATCTCAGTGGCAAGTGCCTGTAGTCCCGGCTGCTTGTGAGGCTGAGACAGAAGAATTGCTTGACCCAGGAATGAGTTCCAGGGCAGCTGGGGCAACACAGCAAGACCCTAAGGAATAAACGGGGAAAAAAAGCTGCTCAAAGCCCCAGGCCCGAGACGCCCCCGCGCTCCTCTGCGACCGGACGCGGCCCAAGCTAGCCCTGCTCACTCTTTTTTTTTTTTTCTTTTCTTCTTTTCCCTTTTCTCTTCCAACTCTTCATCTGTTTTTTGGGGTTTTTTTAAAATTTATTTTCTTTCTTTTCTTTTCTCCTCCGTCTTCTCCTTTTCCTCTCTCCTCCCACGCCCGGCGCGCCCTCAGTAGGTGAAGACCAGGTTGGAGATCCAGGGCCAGTCTCCCGAGATCATCTCGCTCACCTCGGGCGTGCAGTAGTCCGGGAACTCGAAGTGTGAGCCGGAACCGGGCTCGAAGTTAAAATCTAGGTCCCAGCCGGGCGTGGTGGCGCACGCCTGTAATCCCAGCACTCGGGAGGCTGAGGCAGGAGGATCGGTGGGAGTTCGAGACCAGCCTGGGCTACAAAAGTGAGCTCAAGGCCAGCCTGAACTGCATAGTGAAACCCTGTCTCAAAAAGAGAAAAAAAAAATCTAAGTACCGGTCCAGCGCAGACGAGGAGCTCAAGATACCCGGCGAAATGCTCTCAAAGTTTGCGCTGGGATGCAGGTCGAGCAGGTCATCGCCGAACTCATCATCGGAGGACGCCGAGCCCGAGGAAGAGGAAGCGGAGGAGCAGGCGGTCGAGGAGTGCAGGGACGAGGCGGACGAGGGCGCACAGGAGGGCGCGGGCGAGGCCGGCGCGCAGGCCGGCTGATGTGCGAGCTCAGGCTGGGCGCGCCGGGCGATCGGCCGGCACCCGCATCCTCGTACAGCCCCAGGGGGTCACTGGGGTCGGCGGGCGAGGCGGGCGCGCCCAGGCCGCCGAACAGGTACACGCGCTTCGCCTTCTCGGCCGGGTGCTTGGCCAGCGCTGTGGCGGCGGGCGCGCCCGGAGTCCGCGCCTTGAACGGCCCGTGGGGGTCTGCGGCGCCCAGGGGCAGCAGCGCGGCCGCCCCAGCCTGCTCGGCCGCGAAGGACGACGAGGCCGCCTCCTTCCCGCCACCCCCGGCCAGGACGAGCTTGGCGTGCGGCTTGGGGACCCCAGCGCCGCCCGCCACCTTGGAGCCGCAGCTCTTTTTGGGTGCGGGCTTGGCGCTGCCGCCGCTGCCCCCCGAGGTCGTCTCCCGCCGCCGCTTCCCCCGCCGCTGCCACCGACCTTGTCGCCCTTGTCCCCGGGCTTGGCGGTGGTGGCGATGGCAGCCGAGGAGCCCCAGCCGGCGTTGCCCGACTTCACCTTCTTCCTGGGCCGGTACTTGTAGTCGGGGTAGTCAGCCATGTGCTTGAGTCGCAGCCGCTCCGCCTCCCGAATGAAAGGGATCTTGTCGCTGTCCTTGAGCAGCTTCCAGCGTTTGCCCAGCCGCTTGGAGATCTCGGCGTTGTGCATGTCGGGCGACTGCTCCATGATCTTGCGCCGCTCGATCTGCGACCACACCATGAAGGCGTTCATGGGCCGCTTGATGTGCCCGTTCGGCGTCTTGCACCAGCTCAGGTCGTCGGCCTTGCCTCCCGTGGACGCGGTGGAGCCGGGCGTAGGCGAGTAGGCGATGCCCAGCTCCAGGCCGGCGCCCGAGTCCGAGCTCTCGCCGGCCGGCAGCGCTTCCGTGTTCTCCGCGTTGTTGGTCTGCTGCACCATGGCCCCGGCGCGGCGGGCACCCACGCGCGCTCACTCCCTCGCTCGCTGCGGCCGCGGCGCGATCGCCGGGCCCTGCCTGCTCCCCGTTCCGAGCCCACGCCAGGCGGGCCCCTCCACTGACGGCCGGGCGGAGGTGGGCGCCGGGGGCGAGGTCCCAGAGAGACGCGGGCGAGGAGTTGTAGTGTAAGAGAAAAGGGTCCCCTTTGTTCTCTGCTAGGAACAAAACCATCCGTACTGTTCCTCAATTCCCAAAGTGCTGGGACATGAGATAATACATTTGTAAATTGCCTAAGTTAACTAAGAGCGGAAACGAGGCTAACCCCCTCCCGGCTCAGGAATTTCCTTAGTCAAGAGATCTGTAGAAAGTGCCTTTCCTGATCCTATTAGGAAGTGCCCCTCCTCGCCTGGCCTTAGGCTTCCGTGTGATTATTTCCTCCAATGAATGTAACGAGCCATTTAAACTAACCAATGCTATGTGCTTCTGTACCCGCGCTTGCACAGACCCCTCCTCCACTTCTCCTACGTGCTTATTAATCCCGACCATGCTCAACTCGGGGCTCTTTGTTCCTGCGTGTTCATTGAGCCCTATGCATGGACTAATAAACCCCTTGCTCGTTACATGAAAAGGCGTCTGTTGGCATCTTCCTTCCTCCGCGTTGCGGGCGTCTCAACCCTAACATTTGGGGGCTCGTCCGGGATCTGGGATTGCCCCCCACTGCCCCGGGAGACTTCAACAGTCACCTCTCGGGGTAAGTACAGCCGTCTTTTTCTCTCTCTGTCTCCTCTACTTGTTTTAGTTTCATTTTTGCGATCGCCCAGTTTCGCTGCGACTGGTTCCAAGACGCGTGAGCTCTTGGACCAAGTGACCTGCCACTGGGCTTCTGTATCACAAGTCGCTTCCCCGGGGGACGCCTTGGAGTTTACAGTCTCTTAGGGCCTGGTTTGTGGTGGGTTCCCGGTTGACTTTCGTCTCCCATATACGGGAGGTTGTTTGCTTTCTGAGTTTAGTTTGCAGTAGCAGACTTTATTTTTTCCCAGGGAACCTTTTACGCCGGCATCTGTCTCTTTAAGTGTTCGTCCTTGTTTGTGTGGCGCCGTTGACCCCTTTGGGACAGGTTGCGTCTAGTCCTCTCTCACTCTAGACCATTGGTCGGAGGTGCGAGAGCTCATAACCATTCTTTGCTTGTTAAAAGAGGTAAATGGCAGACTTTCTGCTCGTCGGAGTGGCCCCCCTTTCAGGTGGGATGGCCTCCGGGGACTTTCCACCTCCCCCTCATCCAGGCGGTTAAAACTGTAGTTTTCCGCCCTGGAAGGCAGGGACATCCTGATCAACAACCTTACATCATGGTGTGGCAAGACTTATGTGAGGACCCCCCCAATTGGGTAAGCCCTTTCCTGACTCCCGCTCTGCCCGAGCCTGCTACTCTCCTACCTGTAAAGACTCAGCCTTCTACCCCCAGCCTATACCCTGCTCTTCCACCTCCGATTTTACCCGAGTCGCAGTCTGACTTAGTCCTGTTGGACTCCCTGACACCTCCGCCTCCTCCTTACCCGCCCCCCCACCGCCTTTGGCTCCATCTGCATCCGCCGCTCCGGCCGAGGCGGCGGCCCCTTTCCGCCTTTCCCCTACGTCACCTACGCCACCTTCTCTTTCCTCCACTGCTTCTTCATCACCCCACACCTCTGAATTGACTCCACAGGATGGAACGGCAGACTGTGGGCCTGCTCAGGGAACCAGGAGTAAGCGGGACATCGGTCCTCAGGACGGGGTGGCAATTACACTTCCCCTCAGGCCGTATGGACCCATGCTGCCCGATGGGAACAACGGAGAAATGCCAGCACTCCAGTACTGGCCCTTCTCCTCCTCTGACCTGTTTAATTGGAAAAATAACAACCCTCCTTTTTCTGAACACCCTTCCAGGCTGACTGGGTTGGTGGAGTCTCTCATATTCTCTCACCAGCCTACCTGGGACGATTGCCAACAGCTGCTGGGAACCTTGTTCACTACTGAGGAAAAAGATCGGATCCTTATAGAGGCCAGAAAACTTGTGCCGGGACAAGATGGGAGATTGACCCAACTCCCAGGTATCATCGATGACCTCTTCCCATTGCGCCACCCTGGATGGGATCCCAATACCCCGGCAGGTAGGGAGCATCTGACCATCTATCGCCAGACTCTAGTGGCGGGTCTCTGAGTGGCGGCAAGGCGGCCTACAAATTTGGCTAAGGTAAGAGAGGTCCTTCAAGGGCCCACCAAATCGCCCTCGATATTTCTAGAAAGGTTGATGGAAGCTTACCGTAGATATACTCCCTTTAACCCTCAGGATGAGGCACAAAGGGCATCTGTGGCCATGGCCTTTATAGGTCAATCGGCCCCAGACATTAGACGTAAGCTCCAGCGGCTAGACGGGCTACAGGACTTAACCCTGAGGGATTTGGTGAAGGAAGCTGATAAGGTGTATTATAAAGAGAGACGGGAAGAAAAAGAACAGAGGAGGGAAAAGGAGAGAGAAGAAAAGGAGTTGGTTAGGGATAAGAACTGATAAATATCTTGGCCTTAGAAATAAGGAACTGACAAAAATCTTGGCCACAGTTGTGAAAGGAGTTCAGGAAAATGTAGATGAGGAAAAGCCGCACCACCCACCTCTTGACCCCAACCAGTGTGCCTATTGCAAGGAATTAGGACACCTTATTAAGGATTGCATCAAGCTTAAGAAAAAGGAAAAAAGGGGCCCGGCGGGATGGCTCAGTGGTCTAAAGCGCCTGCTTGGGAGATCTTGGGCAGCTTCAGGGACTGCGGTTCGATCCCCGGCACCACATGGTGCGCTAGCCTTGCTCTCAGGGCAGGCTGAGCCGGCCATAAAAATGAGTGAATAAACAAAGGTTGTGAAACAAGAAAAAAAAAAAAATTAAATTAAAAAATTCTTTTAAAAAAAAAAAAAA
>PVJA010039799.1:0-18946 GCA_004027025.1 Myocastor coypus | reverse complement strand
CCTGTTTGTACCTCCCAAGGGCCGGGATTACAGATGCGTGCCACCATGCCCAGCCTCGCCGGCTCAGCGCGCTCTAGAGCGGGGCCGGCACGGCACGAGGGGCCAGGAACCGAACCCTGGCCCCTGCGCTTCCTCTAAGCAAGCGCTAAATCTGCTGAGCTATACCACCGGCCCTAAGAATTTTTTTATTTTATTTTTTTCTTGTTTCAGAACTTTTGTTTGTTTGTCTATCTATTTTTATAGCCAGCTCAGCCTACCCTCAGGGCAGGGCTGGTGCAGCATGTGGTGTAGGGATCGAACCGTGATCCCTGAAGCCGCCCAAGCTCTCCTAAGCAGGTGCCCTAGACCACTGAGCCATCCTGCCAGGCCCCCTCTTTCTTTTTTTTCTTTCTTTCTTTCTTTCTTTCTTTCTTTCTTTCTTTCTCTCTATATATTTAGTACAGGGTCTACAGAGTCTCACTACACAGATCAGACTCATAGTGATCCTTCCTGTTTTTTAGCCTCCTAAGAACTGGGATTATAGGCATGTGCCACCAAGCCCAGCCCAGTCTCAATCACCATCTCAGTGAGCCCCAGGGGTGAGGCCCAGTACAGCAGGCCAGGGATTGAACTCCTGGCCCCTGCGTCTGCCTAAGCAGGCAATTTATTTTATTTTATTTTATTTTATTTTATTTTATTTTATTTTATTTGTCTTTTTGAGACAGGGTCTCACTATGCAGTTCAGGCTGGCCTTGAGCTCACTTTTGTAGCCCAGGCTGGTCTTGAACTCACACTGATCCTCCTGCCTCAGCCTCCCAAGTGCTGGGATTACAGGCGTGCGCCACCACGCCCGGCTAAGCAGGCAATTTAATCTGCTGAGCTATATGGCCAGGCTGGGATGGGGAGGGGAGGGTGTTCCTTCTTGTGCCACTGTTATGGCGTGTATCTAGATGTCCCCTAAAGCTTCACATGATCATTGGTGAGGCTTTTTGGTGGTGGCTGGATCTATAGAATGCATAGTGCTGAGATTAAGGGTACCCCATTAGGAGTATGAGTACTATATACCCTAAGGGCAGTATAGAAGGGACAGAAAGAGGGATGCTGCTTCTGTTGTTGCTTCTCTTTTGCTGCCTCCTGTCCACTCTGCCATGTCACCCTGCCTTGGAGCCAGTGAATTATGGACTGAAACCTCTATAAACTGAGCCAAAATAAATCTTTCCTCCTTTAACTTTAGGTGTTGGGTATTTTGTTTCAGCAATGAGAACAGTAACTAAGACAGCCTCCCAAAATTTCCTGACCACTCCCTGACTCTGGCGATTTATAACCCCCACCAACTGTGAGGCCAGCATCTCAGACTGCAGACATACACAAGAAAGGGCACGGAGACTGCCTGGGCAAGTTCTTTTGGAGTCCAAAGTCTGAAGTTTGAGCCCTAAGGGCTCTACCAAATAACTTCTTAGTTTCTAGGGCTATGAAACTGGGGTGATAAATTCCTACCTCAAAAAATTATTGCAAGGATTACCTGAGGTGAGATAATGGTCAAGTGCTGTACAAAGAAAGACCCTCTTGTGATTATTTTGGAGGGTGTGTGTTGTGATTTAGATCCAAATGTTCCCTCAAAGTTTCATATGTTCAGAGATGAGGGTTTTGGAAGGAGATCAAATCATAGGGACATTGTCAGTGGATTAATCCATTAATGAGCTCATGGCTGAATTTTTTAGGAGGTGGGTCGCTGGAGTGTGACCTGAACAATTGTATTCCTGAACCTGACTCCTTCTTCCTCTCTTTGCTTCCTGGCTGTTTTCCTTCACCATGCCCTTCCACCATGACGTTTCTGTCTTGGAGCCAACAACCATGGACTGAATCCCGTGAACCACAAGCCAAATGAAACCTCTCCTCTTATTGAAAGTGTCAGGTATTACACGCATCAATGAGAAAGCTGACTAATACAGAGTGATTTGTAGAGAATCATTCCAGGACTTGGGCTACCAACTTCGTGGAAAGTTGGTACCTCCAGCAGCTAGCTACTTTACAAGCTAACCTTCCCTTAAAATATCACTCTTAGTAAGATCAACAGTGTGGTTACCAACTCTTCTGATTTGCTGCAGAGAGTTTTCCCAGACTATGAGAATTTTAGTGCTAAAGATGATGTCTTAGTTACTCTTCTCTTGCTGGGACAAATATCCTACACTCATAATGAAGGAAGGAAAGGTTTATTTAGCTCACAGTTACTGGAGGTTTCAGTCCATATTCAGCTGGCTCTAAGGCAGAGGCACATGGCAGAAGACAACTTTTCATGGTGGCAGCTAAGAGCAAGAGAGCCAGAAGAGCTAGCAGCAACTCAAAGCAGCTAACTTCTCTTCCTCCTTACATTGAAATGCAAGTCACCTGCCCCAGGGCAGGTGCAGCACCCATTTCCACAATAATCAATTACAAATTCCAGAAGCTGCCCCATGACTGCATGAGGCTTTGGGGGGACACCTATATACAAACCATAACAGTTGAATAAGTCCCAGGTGTGAGTTAATCGCTCAAGCAATGACCTCCTAATTGCTAATGGGGGGTGGGGGGAGACTCAGGCCTGTGGATTGCTGCCTATTTGACTTGGCCATTTTCTGGAAGTTGGCCTCCAGAATCAATTCTTCCAGATTTTGTTACCAGGTATACTTCATCTGTTTGATTGTCAATGCTGGCACTTTTCAGGATTTCTTTGTCTTCTGATTTTTTCCTTGTTCCTCTTTTCTTCTGTTTTGATTGAGACAGGGTCTCCAAGTTAGTCCAGGATAACTTTGAATTTGCTATGTAACCCAGGCTGGTCTTGAACTACCAATCCTCCTACCCCAGCCTCCTTAGTGCTAAGATTACAGGTATGTGCCACTACACCCAGCCGCCTTCTGCTCTGATGATATTAATTTTAATTTTTTTTCTTGCTTCAGAATTTTTGTTGTTTATTTATTTATTTATTTTTATGGCCGGCTCAGCCTGCCCTGAGGGCAGGGCTGGTGCATCATGTGGTGCCTGCAGCCACCCAAGCTTTCCTAAGCAAGCGCTTTAGACCACTGAGCCATCCTGCCGGGCCCTGATGATCTTATATCCCCTTAGAAGATCTTGTTCATTCCTAGGACTCTGAACTCCTACACAATGGGTAACTAAATCTCCATGGGAGACATCACCTAGAAGCCAGCCTGGGACTTCCAATATCATTTGCAAAAATCCCAAACTAATGGGGTCCAAAGCCAAATGTACATCCTTCTTCATCAATTTCTTCCTTTAGCTAAGACCCCACCAACCCTCAGCCCGTGAACAGTCCACTCTCCCTGCCACCTCCTTCTCTTTCTTCTCTCCATCTTTTCAGACACCACTCCATAAATGTCTCTCCAATCTGCATCATCATCTGCTCATCCTCATTGCCGCTGCCTCTTTTCAGGCCTCTTCAGTTCTCATGTAGGCAACTGCAACAGTCATATCACCTGTGTCCACAGCATCCTCTCCAACACTTTCTCCACGTGGCTGGCAAACTGTCCCTTCTAAAATAAAAATATGAGCACATCAATTTCTGGTTTGGAGTTCTTAAAAGACTCCCAGTGGCCTAGCACATGGGTCAGCAAATTTTTCCATAGAGGGCCTGATTGTAAATAGATTAAGCTATTCAGACCAGATGGTTTCCTTCTCAGCTGTTCAAAACAGCTACATGAAAGTAGCCACAGAAAACACACAAATGAATGGGCATGCCTGTGTGCCATTAAAACTTTACTTACAGAAATGAGTAAATGGGACGCATTTGGCCTGACAGCCACTGTAGTTTGTCAACTGCCAGCTAGGGAATAGACAGACCTCAGGTTTCCAAAAGGCTATCACAGCAGTGGAAATGCCTTCTTTCTCCCTGAGTGTATCACCATGTCTACGTACATGCTACCCCTCAATTTGATTTGTTTTCTTTATTCTGTTTGTTTGTTTATTGAAACAGGTTCTCACTGTATAGTTCTTGTTTATTTGTTTATTGAAACTGTATAGTTCAGGCTGGCCTTGAATTCACTGTATGACCCAGGCTGGCCTTGAGTTCACGGTGAGCCTTCTGTCTCAGCCTCCTGAGTGATAAGATTACCTCTCAATTTGAAATATTCTTCCCCACTTGCTAATACAGGGGGCCTGTTGAATCTTTACAATCCATTCCTACTTTTGCAAAGCTCCTCTATGAAGCTGCTCCTCAAATCCTTCATGAAGGGTTTATCTTTCCCTCATTGAAAGCAGCACATTCCACTTGTCTGTGTTACCACATTTAGCATTCTGAGTGTGTATATTATTTCTAATAATTTTTTTTCACCTATGTATTTGGTACAGGGTCTCACTACACCACTCAGACTCATAACGATCCTCCTGTTTTCAGCCTCCCCAATGCTGGGATTATGGGACATGTGAGACTGGAGATCAAACTGTGGTACCTGCACTTGCCAAAATAGGCACTTAGTCCCCTGAGCTATCTTGCCAGCCTTTCTAACAATTTCTAACCATGATATTTCAAGACCAGTTTTATTCCTATTTCTTCCACCAAGCCCCCATGCCAAGTACACTGCTACAACTGCAATGGGATATCTAACAGCTATTAAGTGAATTACTATTTTTATAGACAGATTAGTCAACTATTTACATAAATATGATGCCAAAATTACAAGAAAAGTGCCTTTCCCTTCAGAAGAGATTTTTGATCCAAGGTGAGGACAAGAGATTGTTGATCCAAGAATCTTTGGCTAAGATCCTTGGGAACAAAAGGGAGACAGGAAAAGAAAGTCTAATAATGAGCATGAGGGAGAGAGGACATGTGGCACATTGCCACTATCTGCTAAGCACAGGACAAGACACCTTATGGACCACTTCCATTTTAATCCCACTAACAGCCCTGCAAACTGGAGATTGTTATCCTTATATGTCAGTGCAGAACTGAGACTTAAAACATTAAAGTAATTGATGAAGGCTACGTACCTAGATAGTGTCAGAGGTAGGATTAAAACTCAACTGGGAGTGAAGCTCAGTGATTGAATACATGCTTAGCTTGTGCAAGGCCCTAGGTTTAATACCCAGCACCAAAAATAGAGAAAAGAACTTGGGTCTCATTATCTCTACAAGTTCCACAGATCCAAAGAAAGTGGCACCAGCATTGTCTCCTGATTTTCCACACAGCATCAGAAAATCAGTTACAGACTGAGGAGATAGCTCAGCAGTCTAATGGCCTGCTTGGCAAGTGCAAGGACCTGGGTTCAATCCCCAGTACTGTATGCTGTGCTGGCTCCAGAACCCCAGGCACACTGCAGGTTACTAAAGCTGGGCATGGTGGCACACACCTGTAATCCCAGTGCTGAGGAGGCTTAGACAGGAGGAACACTATGAGTTTGAACTGTGTAGCAAGACCCTATAGTAGATAAATAAATAATTTCTTAAAATTTATTTTATTTTATTTTATTGTGTGTGTGTGTTTCCACAATTTACTACTCAATCCAAGCAATGAGAGATTCTATTGCAGCAAATAACAGAAGTAATGGGAGAGACATCAGGAATATTTTATGACTATGGAAGTTCAGATGAGATTTCATGAACACATCCCAAGAGTCAAGTTGTGCTGTGAGTCTTCCACGTTGCATCACAAATGGGCTTCCATGAGCAGTACCATAATGCCAGTATCTTACCCTGTTTAGCAATGGTTTCAAGTAGAGAGTCAGTCCTCATTTTGTCAATTTTTTTTTGTTTGTTTGTTTTTTTGTTTTTTTGAGACAGAGTCTCTCTGTACAGTTCAGGCTGGCCTTGAGCTCAGTTTTGTAGCCCAGGCTGGCCTTGAACTCTCACCAATCCTCCTGCCTCAGCCTCCCGAGTGCTGGTATTACAGGCATGCGCCACCACACCTGGCTCATTTTGTCAATGTTTGACACCACAACGGAGTCCTACATTAGAGTGGCATCAGAAGGGTACACGTACTCCTGGGTACATGTGCTCCAGTGCATCCACATCCTTGGTCCTCAGACCCAGTCTGGCAGGATTATTGATTCCCAGAGGGCTGGCAGCAACCTGGCAATCCCATTGCTGAAGTGGTCCGAAGAGGACCGAAAATGATGAGCAGCAGGGTTTGAAAGTCCCTGGGCATTCAAGGCTTTTCCAGAAACATTAGCATCCGAAAGCAATGATAGCATCAGCTGAAAAAAGGATCTGTTTTCCTTTCGAATGCTTGTTAGTCTGAATTTGTTGAAATCCTAGCTCCCAAGGTGGTGGGGCTTCTAATCTCTGCTAAACATATACTCATAAAAAAGCAAATAGTTGTGGAAGGACTTTAGATCATTTTAAGGAGAAGAAAAATGAGAAAACATGTCCAGAGAGATAGCTCAGTGGCATAAGCACCTTCCTGGCAAGTGCAAAGACCTGAGTTGGGTATCTGTTTCTCCAGAGCTGATGCTGTATCCACCAGGGCTCATCTTAGAGTCCTCACTGGGCACTCTTTTTTTTTTCTCACTGGGAACTCTTAAAAAAAATTTAAAAAGAAAAGAAAAATCATTTAACCTCTCTTCAAAACAACATAAATAACAATAATTGAGACACTAAGGGGGTAAAGCTATTTAGAAATTAAAAAACATAGCATCACTCAATCTCAGTCTGAACACTTGGCAACACTGTGTTTATCCTTCCCTTCCAGTGGCAACCACAGTTTTGAATCAGATGTTTGTTATTATTTATAAACAGAACTCACTGTATAGTCTAAGCTGGCCTTGAACTCACTACATAGCCCAGAATGGCCTTGAATCACACTGATTCTTCTGCTTTAGTCTCCCAAACACAGGTTACAGGAGTAACCACCACACTTGACCTCAAATCATCCCAATTTTAAAACATATTGTTATGGACTAAGAGTGTAAAAGATTTTCTAGGGAGTATATTTAAGAATAGAAAGGGCCGGAGAGACAGCTCAGAGGCATAAGCACCAAACTGGCAAGCACAAGGGCCCAAATTCAATCTCTGGCCCCATATGCCATGCATGCGGTCTTGGCCCTAGATGCCAGACACACCGTCTTGGCCCTGGATGTGGGTACCCACCATGTGGTCCAGGAGCCAGGCATGGTGGCACTGTAATCCCAGCACGCAGGAGGATCTCTGGGAGTTCGAGACCAGCACGGGTGTTATAGAAGTGAGCACAAGGCCAGCCCAAACTGCATAATGAGACCCTGTCTGAGAGAGAGAAGAGAGAGAGAGAGAGAGAGAGAGAGAGAGAGAGAGAGAGAGAGAGAGAGAGAGAATAATAGAGGGGCTGGCTCACAGGAGGTTCACACTTCCAATTATACTAGATATTGCCCTCAGACTTTTGAGGAACTGGGCATCAATAACTTGAGACCCAAAAACAAAAGGTTGCGATTCAACAGCAACAAGCAGGTCTCAAATTAGACCTTTGAAAGAACTTCCTTAGTTGTCAAAAATGTATTAGAGGGGTTAGGGAGATAGCTCCATGGCACCAGTGCCTGCCTAGCAAGTGCAAGGTCGGGAGTTCGAACCCTCGTCCCCACCCCACCCCCCAAAAAAGAGAGAGAGAAATTGGCCCAAGTTGTGGGAATCCATGAAAGAATATTTATCTCTTCTGATTTTTTGACATGCCCCATGGTAGCTCTGTCTGGAAGTATTCCTATTTCTAGGTAAATATACCAAAATTAATCAGTATATATGATCTAAGCTCCTAGTCCAAACAAAGTGCTAAGCTGGAAGCAGAATATGTGTCCTCCTCCTGCAAAACAAATCACTACTCCTCAGCCTGAGATAAAAAGGTCAGTCAGAGCCATGTGCAGTGTTACACAGCAGGATAGATTTTAAATAACAGCTGGATGTGAGGGCAATCTGGTTACAACATCTGTCACTGTATTGATTGCCAGGATGGATTCAGCTGACCTGGCTGGCTAGCTGGATTTCTCCTTCCTCCCACTACTCTACACGTGTCCCTCCAAAGCTGCAAGCTTAGTGGAAGAAGACGACTACCTCTCGTGGAAGAAGACCATATGCTCTGTAAGGTATACAGAGCAGCCACGCTCTCCAAGCTCTCAAGATTTAAAAACTACTGAAGACCACAGTAAAGGAGAAGTTGAAAGGAAGTCACAGATCCAAGCATGACTAATTCTCAAGAATCTTCCTGGAGGCCCTGAGGAGAAAAGACCAGGGCAGCAGTCAAGGAAGGCGTTACAGAAAAAAAGGTAGATTATGATATGAGCACGTACTAGTAGAGGTATTTTTTTCTTCCAGTGGTGGGGATTGAGCCCAAAGCCTCCAGCATGATAACCAGGTGCTCTCCCCTGAGCTCCATCCCTGGCTCAGGACTTAGGTGATAATCATAAGATCTACTGCTTATTGAAAAGTATTGTGTGCCTAGTATTTTACTTGTACTATTTATTCAATCTTTTCAACAATACTGTTTATACAGAAGAAAACTTTCCCAAAGCACCAGGTCAGCCTGCCTGAGATCATACAGACAGCAATTTGATAGGGCAGGATTTGAACTTGGTTCATCCAAAGCCTCCCAAGTCAGACCTCCCTGGGAAGAGGCAGGGGCAATGGGTAGAAAAGAAGGGAGCCTGTGAGGGTCCCAGGCAGGCCAGAATGGAGGGCCTCTCTGGAAAGGAGTGGAAGATTGGGCTGGAAAGGGAAGCCCTGGTTGCTTTATGGAAGAGGCTGGATGCTGAGGAACTTTAAGTGCTTAGTTTAAGGAGAGTGGGCCAGGAGGCAGGCACAGGCTGGCATGGAGGGAGGGGCAGTGCAGGCAGAGAGGTGTTTGGCAGGTTCAGCAACTGTAGCCCAGGGAAGTGAGAATGCCAATCTAAAACAAGAAGATGACATGGGGACAAAAAGTGTAGAAATAAGAAGGACCAAGAAAGGTTTTGGGGGACTTGACCACTAGTAGCTGTGACAGCCAGCAAAGGAGGATCAGACCAAGGATTCTACCAGTCTGAGTGGACCAGCAAATAAGGCAAAGCAGTCCTCTGGGCAGCTAAGCTTAACACAAGAGCTGTGTGATTGCTAGTAGCTATTGGTTAGCACTTTGCAGTCATAACTTCATTTCACTCTCAAAACCTTGTTAAGAAGTAGAATCTACTACTATTCTGATTTTTCAGTTAAAAAAATGAGAATCCAAACAGATAAGCAACTTGTCCCAGTTTTGCAGCTGGGAAGGTAGCAGGGGTAGGATTTGAACCCAGACATCCTGATTCCAGAGTTCTTGTTTTTAACTTCCATACACAATATCAATTGAAATAATGTCTTCAGGAGAAAGCAGGGTTGCCCATGTGTACTCCAAGTTCTCCCTCAAGGATCAAGCAAGGTGGCAGAATTTTCCACTGGGTAGCATTGCCTCGTTGGAGCTCAACTCTATTGCTACCTTGACCTGGCTGTTTCTCACTACCAGGCAGCCTTGAACCTGAGCCACTCCACTGGAGCCTGCATCACCCAGGCTTTGTCCAGCAGGAGGACAGCTGCATCACAGTCCTTCTTCATCCCAGTGGGCCAGGAGATGACAGCAGGCTGCCCTTAGAAGTGGCCAAATGTAGTGAAGGCCACAAAGAATGCCTTTCAGGTAAAGACAGGACAAAGTGGTTCCACTAAGTAAGGAGATAACAAGGCCCTCACCCCAATCATGATGTTCAGGAAGACTGACTTTTCTGTGGTCCTTGGCATACAGCAGTTGACCCTGTGGCAGGACAGAAGGACTACTAGCTGAGAAACAGGTATGGAGCTCCAGACCAAGAGTATTTCTTTTTTTAAAAAATATTTATTTATTTATTTATTTATTTATTTTTCTTGTTTCAGAACTTTTGTTTATTTATTTATTTTTATGGCCAGCTCAGCCTGCCCTGAGGGCAGGGCTGGCACAGCATGTGGTGCCGGGGATCGAACCGAAGTCCCTGCAGTCACCCAAGCTTTTCTAAGCAGGCGCTTTAGACCACTGAACCATCCTGCCAGGCCCCAAGAGTATTTCTAAACCGCAAGGCCAGCTGTCCAAAGGCTCAGAGCACCCTGAAGGTAATGTGGATGGGGAGAATCTGCATGACTAAGGCTGGGGTACCAGGATACAACCCCAAAGCTTATGAAGAGAAGCTACTTTCCTACTAAGCTGTTTATTGTGGAAGGAAGAAGATCCCCAGTCCCAGCTGCTAGCTTTTGTAAGATCTCTGGCAGGGACCTCCTCTCCCTACCTACCCTCTCCTCCTTCACAAAGACAACATAGAAGGCAGAGGGGGTGACCACCAGCACATTCCAGAAATCCCAGAAGTAGATTCAGGAACCAGGTAGAGGTAGTAATTGGTACAGCCAGGCTGCCCAGCATTGCAGAGCAATTTAGGTGGTCTGTCCCCCTAGACCAGTGATGGAAAACCTTTTAGAATTTTCAATAACAAACAGCCGTCTGCAGCACACATTCCCAGTGGCTCACTACCACTGCTCTAGAAAATATGCCTCCTTAGGGAGAGTGATCAGCAGGATTCAGAAGACCAGGAGGACAATGAGATGTACCTGTCGACCACGCTCATCTAAGGACACATTAATCACAAGCCCTTAGGAAGCAAGCACAGGGAGAGATAGAGACAAAAACATCAAGCCCCCGCAGCTAGATATTTGCAAAGCTATTTCTGGACCACAGCAAGAGCTCCAGTTCCATCTGTGCCTGACGCCCAGGCATACCACTTGCTGCCTAACAAGGACAGAGGAAGGAGCTGGGAGACAAAAGGACACTGAGAAAGAAGGGATGGAGGTAGCAGCTCCCAGAAGGAGCCCCAATACAATCTAGAATGAACCAAGACAGGCTACACACTTAGGTTGCAATGAAGCTTCTGTTAATATGTTCCAAACTAAATAGATTTTTAGGCTTTCCATCTATCCTGGGAATTCTCTCCAAACATACATCGGACCAAGCAGATTTTTCTCAAGATACCAAAGTGGATGATTCATGACTTAGATTTCTTCCAGGTTCTAGGATAACATGGTTTTCGATCACCATATCAGAGAGTGGCAGAGACCGGTCTCACATCCTCTGCTCCCTCCTCAGTGCATGCTGCTTAAGACCTCACAGGCCAAAACATCTCATCTTACTTTGCAATTTTATAGTTTCTGACCTGGAGAATTACTAACAATATTTGCAAGTCATAGTTTGGTGGCAGGGTGGGGAGGCTATATCTGTTACCTCCATCGATGCCTTCCCTTCCCTCCCTCAAACATATAATCTGGATGCAGCAGAAGCACGCATGCATACTATTCCAGCTCAGGGCCAAGACAGACCAGCCCGTACAGCGCTGATTGCCTTCCCTCATCCCCTCCTAAGTAGCATCCCACACCTCCACTGGGACCACTCCTCTTCCCTCCTACTCTCAGGAAGTTGATGCTCCATTGCAGCTAATGTGCAGTTTTCTCCTTGTTAAAAACATCAGAGTTCCTCAAGATTCTTCAACTCTCTTCCTGGCCCTCATGGATACAGTGTATTAGGATGGCCATGAACATCTGTATGGATAGGCATAGGGGCTATGGTAAGGGGACCAATGGGAATAGTTATAAAGGAGGTAGTATTGAGAGTGCTTGGTTAGCGATCGGGATTTTGACAGACACTGGTGCCCTTCACCAAGAGAGGAACAGAGTTGGGATTGGGAGAGATAATTATACCTGTTATTAATAAATCTGCTACTACGTGTCAGACACTTTTCTGAGTCCTTTACATATAGTATTTACTAAGTCAAATGACTATACAACTTCCTGGGGTAAAAGTCATCATCTCCATTATGCAAACGAAGAAATGAAAGCATAGAGAAGTTAAGTAACATATATAAGGCCACACAGCTCTGGGGATCTAAGTCCAAGACTGAACTCATGGTTACTAGATCACATCGGGAAGAAGAGAGTAGAAATTCTCAGTTTGACAATTCAAATGACCTCTTTCTGAGGATGTAGAAGCTCCTGTAAGGCGGCATTCTGTTTTTTTTTGTTTGTTTGTTTGTTTGTTGTTGTTTTGTTTTGTTTTGTTTTTTTTGCTTTTTGAGACAGGGTCTCGCTATGCAGTTCAGGCTGGCCTTGAGCTCACTTTTGTAGCCCAGGCTGGTCTCGAACTCACATCGATCCTCCTGCCTCAGCCTCCCGAGTGCTGGGATTACAGGCGTGCGCCACCACGCCCGGCAAGGCTGGCATTCTGTATCTGCCTACTCAGTCAGGGAAGAGGCCCCTGGAAGATAGAGACCTCTGGAAACTTTCTTCTCTTTTTGCCAAGCAAAAGCAGCCAAGAATTGGTACCAAGATAAAATTACCTATACCTCGTTGTTCAAATCGATACTTATTTTATTTATTATTTTTTTAATTTTTGTAGTACTGGGATTCATGTTTGCCCTGCCACTAAGCTACATCTCTAGGTCTTTTTATTCTGTATTTTGAGACAGGGTCTTGCTGAGTTTCCCAGGCTGGTCTCAAAATTGTGACTTTCCTGCCTCAGCTACTCAGCCTCCCAAATAGCTCAGATTAGAGGGATGGGCCATGACACATGGCTCAAAATATGCATTAATGAGTGATCCATGTGGAGACCCTGGATTCAATCCTTTGCACTCAGCACAGAGGGAGGGAGGGAGGGAGAGAGAGGGAGACAGGTTAAGAAGGAGGAAGAAGAGGAGAAAGGAAAGAAAGGAACAAGGAAGGAAGGAAGGAAGGAAGGAAGAAAGGAAGAAAGGAAAAAAAGGGAGAAAGGAAGAAAGGAAGAACAAAAGTTAATCATTTGGTGAGTTCCCTTCCCATCCAGGTCTGTTGTTGGCCCCCCGACACTCTGAAATTCATCTGCTAGCTCCCCTGCCTGCTTCTCCACAAAACAAAGGCAATATTCCTTCCCAATCCAAGAAACAAGAACTGAGCCCTTGATCTCCTGGATTTGAGGGCTTGGCAGGAAAAGAGTAGAAGAGAAAAATGAATTAATAATGAGGGGGAAAATTCCAGTCAGCCCAAAGCAGAAGGTGGGATTGAGGAATTTATTTTCTGTCTCCCTCTAGGCTAGAGGGGGGGGAAAGTGTTCTAAAATAACAATATAAATGAACAAGGTTTGATGTTTCTGGTTGCCAGTTTTAAGGTAATGGAAGAGTACATAGTCTCCCTGGAGAGCTTTGAAAATGGGGCAGAGATCTATCTTTTTAGGCCAGGGTTTCTCAACTTCAGTTTTAACCTCAGCTCATTGGCATTTGGGGCCAGATAATTCTACAGAGGACCAGATAATTCCACCATGTGGGTTTAATGGCATCTCTGGCTTCTGCTCACTAGATGTTAGCAGCACCACTACCCTCATCATGATAATCACAACCATCTATTGCCAAATGTCCTCTAGGGGCAAATCTACAACCATACACACCCACCCTATACCCCTGTGTGAATCACTGACTTACACTGAGCCAAGTGTTTTCCTAGTTGGAGGTAGGGGGTGAAGGGGCTGACTTTTAGACTCTAGAATCCAAAAGGTAAAATTCCATAAGAGTGCAAACAAGGTTCAGGAAGGTAGCCAGAAGTGCAGAGGCTGGCATCATAGGAAACAAGAGGCTCCAGCTGGCTGCCCCAAATGACACAGGGAGGAACTTGCAGAGTCAGGAATGGTGAATTCCCAGGCTTGAGCAAGGACAAGTCACGTCTTGCAAATCAGCTCCACCTGGAGATCCTGCGCCTGTTTGAACTCAGATCTTCTAGGGCAGGGGTGAGGCTGTAGGGCAGACATTCTTTAGGTAGTAGTGCATGGAATTCTGCAAGAAGACCTGAAACCTAGGAAGAAATTCTCCAGCTCCCATTCTTTCAACATCTTTGAGTTTCTCTGGTCTTCCTGATCTCTTTCTGCATGTGAGTCCCAAATCAGGGGCCCTGCATTCTATTACTTTCTGTGGGACTTTGGGCAACTCATTTTACTTCTCTGGTCCACATTTGTGTAACAAAACAACAAATAATGACTTTCTGGTGTAAAACACACAAAAGCTTTATATTCTTTGCATCTGTCAAATCGTCCTACCAACTGTACCAAGTTGATACTAGAATTCCTACATTGGGACCATGGTGTAGCTTAGAGGTAGAACACCTGCCTTGAATATACAAGGCCCAGTGTCCTACCCCAGCACTAGAAAACACAACCAAGAACACCCTGTCACAGCAAAGGAAACTGAGGTACAAAGGGGCAGAGAGATTAAGTCACATAGCTGGATTCATACAGCTGGATCCAATCCCAGGGTTATGACTCAAACTCCATAGCTTCATGTGATGAATTACACAGCATTTGACATAAGAGTAGCAGGAATGACTCTGTCCTGAACTACAGGACAGGCAGTAGATGTTAATCTTTATGTAGCCCAGTTTAATATCAGTTTGGGGTTTTCCCTTCCTCTCCAGCATGATTTCATCCAAATGTCACCAAGGCAGGATGTCAGAATTCAGGCCTCTGTGCTATCTGCCCTTGGTTGGCATTAGACTCAGCAGTCTAAATTACTGCTGTAGGGGCCTGGCGGGATGGCTCAGTGGTCTAAAGCACCTGCTTGGGAAAGCTTGGGCGGCTTTAGGGACCGCGGTTCGATCCCCGGCACCACATGCTGTGCCAGCCCTGCCCTCGGGGTGGGCTGAGCTGGCCATAAAAATGAGTGAATAAACAAACAAAGGTTGTGAAACAAGAAATAAAAACATAAAAAATAAATTACTGCTGTCCACCATCCTTCTAGTTACTAACACACACCTGGGTTACCACAGAGAAATCCTTTGCTTCTGGTGTGGTGGTTTTTGTTGCTATGTCCATGCAGAAAACGTGTGTGCGATCTTAAGATTGCTAGGAGCCAAGCTTCCACCTGCACAGTCTCATCACACTGTAGTTCCCATCCTGCTCCTCTTTGGCCCCAGAAACTAGTAGGGCTCCTTTTAGCGAGGACTTATGGCCACCTATACAGCCATCACTTTCCCTCTGTCTCTTTTCCCATCAACTTGGAGGACTCTTCTCTAGTTTCTAGTTTTTTTCTCTAGTCTCTCACCTGTACCACTTGCCCCCACATGTGCTCTTTCCAGTTTTCACTTCTCTCTCTCTCTCTCTTTTTCCTTTTCAGTGTTTGGTATCAAACCCAGGGCTTTGCATATGCTAAGTTAGCACTCTACCACTGAATAACTCTTCAACTTTTCCCTCAAACATTCAGTCTACACTAGTAAGACTCCACCACATGCACACGCACGCACACACACACACACACACACACACACACAAGGCTTCTAGACAGCTAAATCAAAAGTAACTAGGGCAGAGCTGGTGAGATAGCTCAGCAGTCCAATGCACCTGCTTAGGCAAACTTAGGCAGGCACAGGGGACTGTGGCTTGATCCCCAGCACCACATACCACACTAACCCTGCACTCATGGTGGTCTGAGTAGGCTGAGAAAAAGTAACTGAGACAATGAGTACTGGATAATCCAGCTCTATGAAAAGCAGACAGAGATAGGGATGAGCATAAGACTAATTTTGTCATCAAGATGTAGAAACCAGACCCATGTTCGTTCCTTAAAATATTTTTATTGATGGATTATTAGTGTTAATTTCACAAGTTTTACTATGTTAAGCAATGAGCACTTAATATAAATCACAAAAATAAAATACTAAATTTTGGGCTTTGAATGTTTATAAGAGCATCAAAGTTTTCAATATTGACTTTGTTTTTGGTGTACTGAGCCTAAAAAAGAACAACATAAATAAATTCTTATATGAACTGCATACCAATAGTACTCCGCCTTTGTTTCAATTATCATACCTAAAGCAGTCTGCACAAATGACAACAGCATGCTCTGCACACATGCATCCTTACACTGCCAGTACATATGTGCTTTGCTTTTCTGGCCTTCTAGTAGGACATAATAACTCAGATGTTATTATTATGTTACATAGGTGTAATTAGGAAGAACATAAAATATCAATAAAATAAAGTATCGAATTTTTAATTATATATTGTGCATTTAGAAAAAGCATCAACATTTTCATATCAACTGTGTACTTACTTACAAAACCTAAAAGACAACATCAAAAATCAGTTCCTATATAAAAACTACAATGAAAATGCCAATGAAATTCTACCACAGAAATAGGCTTCACCTCAATCATAACACCCAAGGCAGTCTTTGAACATGATCACTGCATGTTCCATGTATTCATCTTGTTACATAGACAGCATCTGTGCTTAGCTTTCTTTTCCTGTGTGGCAGTCTTGTCACTTCTCCCCTCTTCCTGTTTTTTCAGGAGTTCTTACTATACTATACAAACACCAGGAAGACAGTTCATTGGTATAAGTGCCTGTGGGCCAAGCGCAAGGTCCTGAGTTCAATCCCTGCTACCCCACCCTAAAAAAGTACTCAGCCTACTATACTGTATAGCATATACTTAGTAGGGAAATAAGATATCAATAAAATAAAATAAAATATCAGCTATGTATACTTTCATATCAGCTATTTACTTGCTTATAAAACCTAAAAGACAGGGGCTTGGGAGGTAGCTCAGTGGAATAAGTGCTTTCCTGGAAAGCATAGGGTCCTGAGTTCAATCCCTAGTACTGCAAAAAATTAATTAATTAATTAATTAAGGCAGTTTAACAATTATTATTTTTTTTTTTTAATTTTTTTTTATTTATTTTTTTTTTGGTGGGACTGGGGTTCAAACTCACAACCTTGCACTTGCCAGGCAGGCACTTGTGCCACGGAGCTATCTCCCCAGCCCCTTAACAATTATTTTAAAAAAAGAAACTTACAACATAACATCAAAGATAAAAATCTATGTGAACTACAGTGTAAACACAAAAGTCCACCACAGATTAACTGCTTCAACTGTCATACCCAATGTTCCATACACAAGTGTCACTTACACTGATAGTACATATGTTTTGCTTTCCTATATTTTCTTTTTTTAAAATTTTTAAAAAAATTATTTATTTATTTATTTATTTATTTTTCTTGTTTCAGAACCTTTGTTTGTTTATTCACTCATTTTTATGGCCGACTCAACCCACCCCGAGGGCAGGGCTGGCACAGCATGTGTTGCCAGGGATCGAACCATGGCCCCTGAAGCTGCCCAAGCTTTCCCAAGCAGGCATTTTAGACCACTGAGCCATCCCGCTGGGCCCCTTTCCTATATTTTCTTGTAGGGCATGGTTGATATCTTTTTAAATTTTTTTTTTTTAGAATTTTATTTATTTTATTTATTTTTTCTTGTTTCAGAACTTTCGTTTGTTTATTTTATTTTTATGGCTGGCTCAGCCTGCCCTGAAGGCAGGGCTGGTGCGGCATGTGGTGCTGGGGATCGAACCACGGTCCCTGCAGCCGCCTAAGCTTTCCTAAGCACACACATTAGACCACTGAGCCATCCTGCCAGGCCCAGGTTGATATCTTTTTTGTTTGCCTGTTTTAGTAGTCAGTCTCTGTAATGTTGTGCCTGCCTGTTCACCTGTTAGTTTATCAGTATGCCCCATGATTTTTTTGCATAGCTCCCTGGGCAGAAACATTTCTTTCTTTCTTTTTTTTTTTTTGTAGAACTGGGGTTCAAACTCATGACCTTGCACTTTCCAGGCAGGCACTTGTACCACGGAGCTATCTCCCCAGGCCCCAACATTTTGTTTTTCCACTGTTGTTAATGATCACTTATGAGCTCCAATGCCACTCCTCTAAGAAAATTTCTCAGTTATATTTTACTCTTATTATTTTCTTTGTAAACTAGTTATGCCACAGATGTTTAGGACCAAGTAAAACACAACAATTGGTCAGTGCTTTGTGTTTTAAGCAATATCACGGTTGCGACATAACTCATTGACAACATCTACTCCATCTTTGGTTTTGTTGTAGATTGTTTCCATCCCAGGCTTCCATTTTGTCAAGGTTTCCCTATCAATATTTTCTTCATAGTGAAGTGTTGACATCATCAGTAACAGATTGTTTTTCTTTGCCATAAAAGAAAATATTTGAGACCAATGTTATGTCTTTCTGAAATCTAGGGGACTGGGGAGATAGCTGCGTGGCACAAGTGCCTGCCTGGCAAGTGCACAGTTATGAGTTCGAACCCCCATTCTAAAAAAGAAAAAAAAAAAAAGAAATCCAAAGATTTCATATACCATTCTTTGCTTTGAAATTGCAACATTTCATTTGAAATTTCTGCCTTGTTCCTGTGTACAGTTCCTACACTGGTCAACTTGTGCTCTGTTAGCAAATACAACGTCAACTGAAAACTAGCAAGTAATTGTCAAATGTCACATTCTGATTAATTTGGGAGATAGAAGCAACAAGTCTCTTCACAACATCATTTGGTTTATTACTATATGAAAAAAGACCTAATGACCTGATCAGTTGCAGGATAAATGTCTAAATTGAAAGCATAATAAGTCCTCACATCTATATCTACAAGGACACAAATTCTAAAGCCACATTTGCACGTTTCATTTTTCTGTAAATCTTGTATATTCCTGCAATCACCATGAGAAATCCCTGCTAATTTAGGACTATGAATGCTTTTAGTTCAGCTAGTGACTATCATAATAAATACTTTATTTATTTATTTATTTATTTATTTATTTATTTATTTATTGTTTCAGAACGTTTATTTGTTTATTCACTCATTTTTATGGCCGGCTCAGCCTGTCCCAAGGGCAGAGCTGGCGCAGCATGTGGTGCCAGGGATCGAACCACGGTCCCTGCAGCTGCCCAAGCTTTCCTAAGCAGGTGCTTTAGACCACTGAGCCATCCCGCCGGGCCCCAATAAATACATTTTTTTTTTCTTTTTGAGACAGGGTCTCCCTGTGCAGTTCAGGCTAGCTTTGAGCTCACTTTTGTAGCCCAGGCTGGTCTCGAACTCCCACCGATCCTCCTGCCTCAGCCTCCCAAGTGCTGGGATTACAGGCGTGAGCCACCACGCCCGGCTAGAATTCTTTTTTTTTTTTTTTTTTTTTTTTTTTTTTTTTTTT
>PVJA010039798.1:0-18867 GCA_004027025.1 Myocastor coypus | reverse complement strand
ATGCAATATGTCAACTTTCAAAGAAAAAAAGGGGGAAAAGAAAAAAAAAAAAAAAAGTAATGTGGATTTAGAAAGGTTAATGTTTAGTTGTTTGATCAATCTTATATACCTATATGTATTAATCTAAACTGATCCGATGATGAAAATATGTAATATAACCATTGTTAAATTTAAACAATAAAAGAATTGAAAAAAAAATAAATGTTCATTATGGTAGTCCTTTCTGGGGGAAGGATGGGTGACCTCTGTATATTTTAATAATTTAAAATTTTGATTAATACATGTTTGCAATACATGACTATGCTCATGTAGGGGGCTGGTACACATATGCGACACATTTTCTAACTTTCTCTTTCCTCTATCTCTGGGTCTCCTCATTTGCAAAAGCTCCAAGGCCCTGCTTAAGGGTCATGTTTTCATGTGAAAGCTGGCTTTCCTTGAAAGATCTGTGACTAGGGCTAAGAACTGTGTTGCTCAGGGCAAGTGGTAATACCTGATGGTGTTATTCACACCTGAGCCAGTCATCTGTTTTTACCACCCTAGGGCACTGTGTCCCTCAGCTGGCCGAGGGAACCACTTAAATGCCATCCCTGCACAGAGCAGACAAAAGCTCCTTCTTCTGACCTGGCCCATCTGCTGCCAGATCTAAGGGGCTCTCAAAAGTTGGGGGCGTTAGAATTACCTGCCAAGACCCAAGTCAGAGCTCCAGACTCAGAAACCTGCACTTCCTTATCCCTCAAGTGCTGGCCATGTTTGCTCCACAGGTGTATTTTATCTTTTTTTTTTTTTTTTCTGTGACTGGGGTTTGAACTCACAACCTTACACTTGCCAGGCAGGCACTTGTGCCACAGAGCTATCTCCCCAGCTCCTATTTTATCATTTTAATAGCTCTCAAACATTGGAAAAACCTTCAAGAATCACTTGAGTTATCTCATTTTGTAATGAAAAGCAATGACCAAAGCTGGCTGTGGTGGCATGTACCTATTATCCCAGCAACTTGGGAGGCTGAAGTAACTTAGTAAGCCTTCAGGTACCCCAAGGGGTTTTGGGCAACACTCTGGAGAAAGGGATCCAAGATACAAGGCTGACTAAAGAAAACCATCATCTTACATTCTTTTATTAATATATATATATATATATATATATATATATATATATATGCAGATATTTTATGTACAATCATTGGCTCCTTTACACAATTAGTCAGACCACGGCATTCAACTGGTAGCCTTCCCCAAAACAGACGTAGGTGGAGTAAGATACTTAAACACTTTGTAGGCTATCAGAACTTAAGACTGCTGATTTCCATTCTGAGGCCACACATGTAATTCAAAGTATATTAAATATGTGCGTTAAGGAGATAAAAGTGAACTAAAAGAAGCCACAGGATGCAGAACGATTAAACGGTGTATTTTGCTTGCTTAGAGCTGCAAGGTGGATGGGAAATATTGTGCGTGTCTCACAGCTTTTTTACATAGTGCGAGGAGGTTCTGGAAGCTGAAAGTGTTCGTGCGGCAGTGGGCAGTTACATGACCCGCTGGAGCTTCACCCAGGGCTCATTTCTTCTCCACATCTCCTTCCTTGGGTTCTTGCTTCAGTTTGTAATCGGCCAGGGCAGCCTTGATGGCATCTTCTGCCAGCACTGGAAGGGATGGAAAGAGAGTGCCTAAGATTCTACACATGGAGAGATGTCTCAGGAGGAAAACCTTTGATTTGGAGGGTACCAGTGGGGGAGGGCCTTGCCTGAGGGACCTGGCTAGGTGCTGGGGTGGAGGGTCTGAGCAGAAGTCAGCCTCCTGCTTCCTGGGTCTTGTTGCTCCTGTGGGTGGGACATGGACTGTGGTATGTGTATCTGGGATTCTAGCCTAGTTTCTTAGCCTCTTGGAATCCATTTTCCCTTTGGGAAAACTAGGGTAGTCATACTTTTCATGCCGGGCTGTGAGGGGATTCCAGAAAGTAGCTGACACTTAACAGGGGCACAATGAAAGTTAGTTCTTGTCTATTCTTGTGAAAGTCTGGGATAAACACAGCAGATACTTATCAAACTTGGTGGCTGACCCTAAGTCCTAGGGCACTGATGGGATGGAACCTGCCATGTCACCCTCTTCTGATCTCACGTCTGAAAGCTTCTACTTAGGAACTGATACTGAACGTGAAATATGGGGAAGATGAAAACTGGGGGAGCTGGAATGACTGAAGAAAGCAGCAGAGAGCATTAAAGATTTTAGTACTGTGCCTAGGAAGCTGAATAAAAAGGCTGAGGTTTCCTGTAACCGTGAAAATGTTTACAAGCTACGACCTTCCTTCATGGGTACTTAACATTCCAGCTCATGTGGGAGGAAGTTGGGTCTCAGCAGGTGTCCTGAGGCCAGCACTGCTGCGTACCCAAGCCAGCATTGGCTCTTCTCCTGTCCTTACCCCAGCAGGAAGCCACTCTCTGCAGATTTGTTAACAAATTTTGTTAGCAAACCTCTGTCAATGTTTACTGTTGAAGCAACTGCTTCTCATTTCCTGCATCCTAGAAGAGGTTCAGAGAGGACAGGAGAGCACTAGATGTACCAAGAGTGACAACTGCAGAAAAGGCCAAGTGCAAGCCTCATGGGCCTCAGGCTCTCAGGACAGTGCCCAGCAGGCTGCACCACTCCACTCAGACAGACGCAGAGCTCAGCAGCCACAGCATCCAGGTGGCGGTGACGGAGGACACAACCAGCACATGGTGGTCCAAGTTGGGCTTCTGCCTCTGCTGGTCCTAACTTGGCTACAGCACAATGCTGGAGTCAAAGCTGGGGGCTGCAATTCTGGCTCTCCCACCTATTAACTGTGTGACTTAGATGCTTTCTGCTGAGCCCAGGCTCCTCCGGAAGAGGAGAGTGGTGGCATGTGCTGTGGCCCCAAGGCTGCTTCTGAGGTCTCAAAGTCACACTCCTCAGGTGTTCACTGTGGCTCCCAGGCCACACGGCCTCTGGCTTGACCCTGGTCGCAGAGTGTGAGCCTTCTGAAGGTTATACAGACAGGCTACCTGAGCTCTAATCTTTTGTGGGTTATGTGGATGGGCTGTCACCTGACGGGACTGTCACCAGTGCAAGTGAAATTACTGCCAGGTCCCTGCCAGCTAGCACCCCAGAGGGCAGACTCACTGGAGCAGTGCAGTTTCACGGGTGGAAGACAGAGCTCCTTGGCAATGTCCGTGTTTTTGATGGTCAAGGCTTCCTCTACCTGAGAGGCACAAGCAAATGATGAACAGTTGTGTAGAAGCTTTATCTTGTGGGGCTTGGACAACCAACAAGGAGGACTCAAGAAGACAGGTTGGTGGGGAATGAATTCTGCCTAGTAAGGGAAGACAAGGCCCTACTGCCTTCACAGAATTCCCACTGGGGTGTCAAAATGTTGCTGGATTCTCCAGTGTGAGGTACACACACCTGAGTGCTGGGTCCAGAGAACAGCAGCCAAGACATCCACCCACCAGGTGCAGACACTCAAGACGTCTCTGAGGGATGTGCTTAGAGCCAGCAGTGGTCACTGCTTAGAGATAGTTATGTACACTGCTCCGGCAGGTGCTGGGCTGAGAGCCCTGCTCAGACTCATCCTTTGTCTAAAGTGGAGAATCTCCTCACACAGGCTGCAGAGGATGCCTGAGGTCTGGGTGGGATCCCTGCGGTGATGTGAGGCAGGCAGGTTCCTGCCCACATGGAGCAGAACCCCGATGCATTAAGGACAGACAGATGTCTCCAAAGGCCTGACTCCCAGGCCAGCTCAGGAGAATTTCAAGGTTAAAGGTGCTCTTCCTCACTTCTGATGGTGACTCAGAGCCCCCTAGAGGCCAAGTCCACAAAGTGCACCCTATTGTGTTTCCCCAGCCCTGTAACTTCAGATCTACTTTCTGTCAGAACAGAGTAGGCCTGTACTTTGCTGGCCCAGAGAGCTCCCAGGCAGCAGGCCTGGAACTGCAGGAAGCATGTGGCATGTTGTCTGGCAACATGCTTTCTGGGAGAGCTGGTCAGCACTCTCAGCACACGCTCCATGAGTCAGCTCCCTGGGGGTGTCAAGGACGAGTGCCCTGCAGGCTGGCTTTTCACAGTGGTGTTATAACAAGCCAATTTTAGTCCAGATCTTCAGAGAGCTTCTACTTCTGCAGCTGCTGGGGAGGAGGCCATGCTTGAGGAAAAACCTGGAAAAGATGTTCTGGCCTTCTTGTCTACCCTTGGATCAGCTGATCAGCCACCTGGATCCCTGCTGCTTACTTTGCCCTTATTCTTGCTGTTTTTCATTTCTTAATATCTTTTTTAATATATGGCTAGTTTACTGCCTGGGATACAGCCTAGCAGCACAGCACCTGCCTGACAAGTGCAAGGTCATGAGCTTGATTTGTGGTATTAAAAAAAAAAAAAAAGCTAGTTTATTTCATTAATATTTATAAGGCACTAGAATTCTTCATGAAAAAATATAGGAAGAAATGAATGGGAAAATAACTATTATACAGTACTCCCCAATTTGATTTAAGATACGTAAGGAACTAAAAGAGTATCAGCCAGCTTAGAGAAAGACAGAAACTTCATTCTTTTTGGGGAGGGAACAGGGTCCTGCTATATAGTTCAGGCAGGCTTTGAACCCACTATGTAGCCAAGGCTGGTCTCAAACTCACAGTACCGATCCTACTGTCTCAGCCTCCTGAGTGCTAGGGTTACAGGTGTATGCCACCACACCTGGCCTTAATTTGTCAGAAAGACAGATGAGGATCTCTTTTTTATGTAATCAACAAAATACCACCTGAACTCTTACATAAAAATAATCAACAAAAATCCCTAACAAAATCTATAATTTGCAATGTCAGGAATACAACCAACAGCTGAGGAAGGAAGGGGTTAAAATAAAACTTTTGTATATTTGGTAGAAATCATGGCCACTTTTTTTTTTTTTGTTTTGTTTTTTGATTCACTATGCTCTTCAAGAGGTAGGTCCTGTGAATGCAATTTAACTTTATCACACTTATAAGCAAGCTCACCGTTTTCCCTTTCACCCACTCAGTGGCCAAGGAGCTGGAGGCAATCGCAGAACCGCAGCCAAATGTTTTAAACCTGGCATCTACGATCTTCCCCTTTTCGTCCACTTGAATCTACAAGAGACAGGAGTTACATGGTGATTCCTGGTGCTGCCCTCTGGAGGCCAGGAGCCGGGTCTCCTCAGGGCACCTCTGAGGTTCTGCAAGAGCCCTGGGCTTTCTGTCTCCCCTGGAAATTAAGCCATTACTTTCTGAATTAGCTTTGTTTTTTAAAGATGTCAGTGATGAAAAAAGAGACTTGGAGCAACTGGACAGTCCCAACTGGTAAAGAGAGCTGAGTATTATATCCTTCCACACTAGTTTTACTTTGTTTGCAATTGTAGCATGCTTTTTGGCTCTAAAATTCTATTTGAAAAAGTCTGGGGGCTGCTGGGATTGCTCAGTGGTCTAAAGCGCCTGCTTAAGAACACTTAGGAGGCAGTAGGGACTGTGGTTCAATCCCCAGCACCGCATACTGCGCCAGCATCGCCCCCAGGGCAGGCTGAGCTGGCAATAATAATAATAATAATAATAATAATAATAATAATAATAATAAATTTTTAAAAAGTTTACTCAAGGTTGCTGGGGAACTTATCCCCATAAACAGTTGGAGTCTGTAATCAAGGTCTCTGGTTAACATTCTCTTCTTGGGCATCAAACTACTCAGTGATTCCCCCTTATCTGTGTCTTCCAAGATAGGTATGAAGACCTCTGGCAACCTGTCTGCCCACCACGAAGGAGACTGTGGTTAAAGGTATGGTTTATCCAAAGTGCAATCCATTACTTTTATGTCACTTTCAATTTAGGAACAGTCTTATTTTACTGACTTTCTTTTTTCACTGAGGAATACTAGCTCACTAGATGTTTCCTTTGATCAGCAAATTCTAGAAAATCTTTCACTTATCTGAAGCTGAAATTTATTTATTTATTTGTTTATTTATTTTTCAGACAGGGTCTTGCTATGTAGTTTAGCCTGGCCTTGAGCTCACTTCTGTAGCCCAGGCTGGTCTTGAACTCGCACCAATCCTCCTGTCTCAGCCTCCCCAATGCTGGGATTACAGGCGTGCGCCACCATGCCCGGCTCTGAAGCTGAAATTTAAACTGATGCAGTGAATTTGGATCCACTTCCTGTTTCAGAATAGTATACTAGCTGGAAAATTCAGGCTGAGTCTCTGTGCTAAGTGTCTCTGACACTCATTCATTCTACATCATATGCAAATAAAGATGAAGATTATGAGACGCTATACACACAAATGCCCTGCCAACCGTGAAGTGCTGTTTAAGTGAAAGGGTTGCTCTTGTAACAAACAAAGACAAGTCAGGTGGTACCTGCAATTTCATGACATCACCACATGCTGGGGCACCCACCAAGCCAGTTCCAACATTTTTAGATGTCTTGTCAAGAGACCCTACATTTCTAGGATTTTCATAGTGATCCACAACCTGAAATGACAGGGTTAGAGAAATCAGTCACTCCACCATCACTGGTTTCCCTCAAGGTAGGCAACCTGAAACTGGCTGTGCAGTGGGAAGGGCCTATGCTTGTATTGCTGAGAATCATTTGTGATCTAAATTCTTTTTGTATCTTCTCTCCAACTACCTTTAGAGATTGGAAACGTTGTTTGAGACAGAGCAAAGAAACAAAAGAAGTCATATTTTTAACTCCTTAGGATTTTTGTTTGTTTTTGTTTTTTTTGGTCTTTTTCAGGCAGGGTCTCGCTATGCAGCTCAGACTGGCCTTGAGCTCACTTTTCTATCCCAGGCTGGTCTCGAACCTCACATCAGTCCTGCCTTAGCCTCGAAAGTGCTGAGATTATAGGCATTTGCCACCATCCCTTCACTCCTTAGGATTTTTCTTTTCTTTTTTTTTTTTGGCTTTTTTTTGAGACAGGGTCTCACTGTGCAGTTGAGGCTGGCTTTGAGCTCACTTTTGTAGCCCAGACTGGTCTCGAACTCGCAGCGATCCTCCTGCCTCAGCCTTCCAAGTGCTGGGATTACAGGCGTGAGCCACCACGCCCGGCAGGATTTTTCTTTTCTTTTTTTCTTTCTTTCTTTTTTGCGGGACTGGGGTTTGAACTCACGACCTTGCACTTGCTGGGCAGGCACTTGTGCCATGAGGTATTTCCCCAGCCCCTTTAGGATTTTTCTAATCCAAATAATCACTTGGTTGTTACAAATCTACACCACCAGATTTGTGCTTGAGTAGTGTTTTATTTCCCAATAAAATTTACTGTCATAATTATTCAAAAATTTTTTCTAAAATAAATATGGCCCAGAGATAGATGTTTTTTGACGACCCACAAGGTGACTCTTATGCAAAACGATGCTATGGAATGAGTCCCTCCTGGCTTACACATTAAAAAAAAAACCCAGCACTATCCTTGTAGTTCAGAAACCTGAAGCCACCCCGGCACAGCAGCGCACCCTGGTGCCGAAAGGCTGTCAGCCCAAGTCCCTACGCCAATCAGTATCTGAAAAACACATCCCCGGTGGGAGAGAAGCGACGGCTTGCCAGAAGTCCTGACCAGAACTGGGTAATCGTTCACTTGCACTGGCACACCAATGCTCTAATGATCCTGAGGTTTGTTTACCAATTAGCAACTAAGTATGTTTACCTTCTAGTTCTCCCTACTTTCCACCTGATAACAGAGCTCCAAGGACCTACAAAATATCTATCGGGGTCTTTCTTTTTCTTCTTCTTCTTTTTTTTTTTGCTTAATCTCGTTGATTTATAGAATTCTTTTTTTTTTTTTTTCCCCCTTTGGTCTTTTTGAGACAGGGTCTCGCTACGCAGTTCAGACTGGCCTTGAGCTCACTTTTGTAGCCCAGGCTGGTCTCGAACTCGCACCAATCCTCCTACCTCAGCCTCCCGAGTGCTGGGATTACAGGCATTCGCCACCACACCCGGTTATAGAATTCTTTAGTTGTTTCCGGAGTCCACATGACAAGGGATCCCAGGAGCACCGTCCCCAACCCCACCGCAGGAAAACAAATCTTGTTAGGCACCTAACTCCTGGAGGCCATGCCTAAAACAGTAACAGCATCATAAGGGGCCTCCATGTGTTAGGCCAATCTCTTGTAGGGGATTGCTGCTTTCCACTTTCTCATCTGGGGAGTCAGGTTTGGCGGGGGGCCCCGACTCCCCCCTTGGTCACTTTGCTACAGCAGCGGCCTGGCCGAAGCCGGATCTCGCCTGGCCTGTGCATCACAACAGAACCTGCCCGGCCTAGGCCGCCGGCAAGTTTTAAATCTGGAAGGGGCGGACAGCAGCGAAGTGACTGGAAGTCGCCACGGTGTCACTGGCACATCAGCGGTGACAGTATTACTGCACAGGGGCAGAAAGTGCGTGGAGGCAGACGTAGGGGCGGGTCGTCCCTCCCGGCCCAGGGACCTCCGGGGTGCCTGGACCTCTTGGGTGACCCGCGTTTCCCCTTGCCCACCCATACCTTCTTGTGATAAAGCCGGGCCGGAGCTGACAGCTCCCGGACGGGCAGGCGGGGGCTCTGTAGGAGAAAGGCGGAAGCCGCCCGCCTCAAACGGCCAGCTCCAGCCGCCGCCATCTTCCCGGCATGCACCTGCGCTGGCTCAGAGCACTGGGCGGGGAAAGGGGCGTCGCCGCGAAATCGTCCTGCGGGCGGTGCGTGTTGGCACATGCGCCCTCAAACTCCGTGCGCGTGTGCCTGCCTTTTGCCCCAGTCTTGACCACACCCCCCGAGGGGCGCGGACTCGTTGCGGAGCGCCAAGATCTGAAGTCGTGGGAGGGTTTATTATTGAGTGCGCGATGGTGCCCGGGAACCCTCATTCCACCTGACCACTGGACAAAGCTCAGGTTCAGAAAGCCCACCGTCGTAATACAGTGCGGAGGCCACCTTTCCACGTTTGGCCGCGAAGGAAGCTGAAGCTCAAAGCGTTTTAGTAGTTTGGCTAAGATCTTCGTGAGTTAGGGATTCAAATTTAGATAATTATAGGTTAACTTGGATAATTCTAGGTTAACTGATTGTGCGCCTTGGCTGTGTGACCCTAGGCGAAGGAATTTGGCTCATCAGTCTTCGAGCTGCTCTTTTTGTGCCAATTTAAGGGCAGTTCATCCGCAGGACAAATATGTGTTGAGTGACCCTTTGTGTCAGGACGCTGGCCTAGACCCTGTGGGTCCTATAGAAAACAGAACAGATTCACTTACTGTCATTAAAGTTGCCCCTGAAGGACGAAGACGAGATGTTTTCCTGCCTCAGAAAAGGGAAGGTTAAGAAATCAACACCACCACCCCAATTTTTAAAAAAAATGTACAGTAGCCCATCTGTATATGTATTTCTAAGAACAGCAAACTGAACATTTCTATGACAACGCAAGGCAATTAGGAGTTTCTAAAATGCTTATAAATGTAACATTAATGTTGACCTGCAGAATATGATCTTACAAAATCAGAAAATTCTCGTGTATTTAATGCCTACCAGGCGTTATATAAGGGGAAGGAATCATTTTGGAAAATAAGATTTTTCTTATGAATGGTGCAATCGATCCTTTCCCGAGGACTGAGGATTTTCTCTCAGTTTGAGCCTCGGTTCCTGGGAAACTAAAACCCACTTTAGGGTATACTAGATTTATTCCAAGAATCACCTTGACCTTCTCGAGATGGCGTCAAACCCTTTCCTCTAGGCATCACGCTCACTTTCTGAGTTCCTCTATGGCTTCCACTTCCGGTCCCAAGATTCAACTTCTGTCCGAGGTTGTGACGGCACACACGTTATATTAAAGAGGTATTGTTTCCCTGAAAGGCTTTAGGAATATATAAAATGATGATAATTACATGTTTTAAAATTTTTTCCCTGTCACTTGAGGCTCTTAGTTTTCTTTTCGGAGACAAGGAAATGGGGTTGCGGTCAGGCGCGCGCCTTGGACGACTTCAGCTTCAGCGGGTCTTCGGCGGCCGAAGGAAGACCCGGGAATCACTGGCAACGCAAGATGGCGACGGCAGCCGCCACCTCGGCTTCGGAGCCGGAGCCCGAGCCCAAATCTGCGGCCAGGGCTGAAGGGGAAGAGGATGAAGCGAAGGTGGCTAGGACGAGGAGAAAAGTGTTATCTCGGGCTGTGGCCACCGCGACGTACAAGACCATGGGGCCAGGGTGGGAGCAGGAAGAGGAAGGTGTGAGCGACAGCGATGCTGATGAGTACGCCATGGCTTCCTCCGCAGAGAGCTCCCCGGGGGACTACGAGTGGGAGTACGACGAAGAGGAGGAGAAGAACCAGCTGGAGATCGAGCGGCTGGAGGAGCAGGTGGGGTCGGGGGCGGACTGCGGGCTCCTTCCGTTAGGGCCCCAGGTCTCGGCCCGCCTCCTTGGTCCATAGCTGCAAGGAAACCGCGGAGGCCGCAAACCCACTACTTACCTCGTGTCTCCTGTTGCTGGAGCTCTTGGAGCGTGCTCGGTGCTTTTCAGGTGTTACCTCGTTGGATCCTCTCCACTCCCCGGTGGAGGAAGTGGTGTTGGCTGGGATTTGCGGGAGGGGTCTCGCGTGTTACCCGAGTTTTAAACGGACTCCCCACCTCTTAATTTTAACCGCACAGTTGAACAGTGCTCCACAGTTGAAATAAAGTTTCATTCATAAGAAGTTTGATTTCCTAAAGGGATAAACCATAGTGTTAGGGTATGGTGTAGGAGAAAACGTATTGACCGGGACGATCGTACAAGTGAAAAAACACGTCTGAAGGTCAATGTCCTTACACTTTTAGGTGTGCTACTCCGTGTGTGCCTTTGCAGTGGTTCTCAACCTTTCTAATGCCGTGACCCCGCAATACAGGTCCTCATGTTGCGGTGACCCCAAACCAAACAATAATTTTGGTGGCTACTTCGAATTACTAATTCCAATAAATAACATTTCACCATGGCATAGCATGGGCTTAAATATGTGTTTTCCCATGGCTTTAGGCGACCCCTGTGTTTTGGTTGTTCGACCCCCGCCGGGGTCGCGACCCACAGGTTGAGAACCGCTGCTTCAGGGGCATTTTTCTCAGCCAGGGCTTCCTTCTGTGTATAATGGGAACATCAGTTCCTGTATCATGTAATTGTCATAATAATCACAACCCAGTATATGGCGCCCAGTAGTATAGTTCCTGATCTGTAGCGTTGGGAAGTGGTGACACCTCCAGGATGCAGAGTGCTAGCCGGAATATAGGTGGCAAGTTCAAACTGGAATAGTTTGAGAAGAGAGCCATAAAGGGATGTCTTTTTTATTTACTTATTTATTTATTTATTTTTTGTCTTTTTGAGACGGGGTCTCACCGCGCAGTTCAGGCTGTCCTTGAGCTCACTTTTGTAGCCCAGGCTGGTCTCGAACTCTCACTGATCCTCCTGCCTCAGCCTCCCGAGTGCTGGGATTACAGACGTGCGCCACCATGCCCGGCTAAGGGATGTCTTTTAAAAAGTGTGGAGTGAATGCATTGTAGCCCATGGTTACTATTAGCAAGACCACGTGTGAGTTGGGGAGGTAGTTCGGCGGTCTCAGCGCCTGAATTGGATCCCCAGTGCCACATGCTACGCCAGTGGCGCACGTCTGAAATCCTAGCACTGGGGAGGCCCAGACAGGGGGATCACTTCGAGTCCGAGCCTCATTGTGAGACCCTGTACCACCAACAACGGAAAAGACTTTGTATTCACCTTTAGGCGGGAGAGAAGTGCGTAGTTATCTGAATAGTTGAAGGGAGAGGGCAGCCTGAGGCTGCTGATACCTTCTTTGGTCAGGGGCTGGGGAACAAATATTGTATCAGGAGTTTCCTCCTTTCTTCCCTGCACACTCCTGCTGGAGCGTCCTGGGGGGTAAAGCCCCTTGGAAGTCCAGGTGGAACGTATGTGGAGCTACAAGACCTAAAAGACCTTGAACACATTGTCATTTTTACAGGTGAGGTTCAAAATAAGTGACGAAATGATCTGTGTCATGTCACCCACAGTGGGATTTGTGGTCCCCCCCCCCCCGAGGATGGAATTCGGGACCTTGAGCTTGTCAGTCAGGTGCTTATGCTGCTGAGCTAGCTTCCCGGCCTGCGATTCATATTCTTAAAAGCTATCAGTGGACCAAGTGTTATGCTGTGTGTTACTTACTGGGGGACATGAAGTTTTTTTTTTTTTTTTTTTTTTTTTAATGGCTGGCTCAGCCTGCCAGGGGGTGGGGCTGGCGCAGCAAGTGGTGGCAGGGATTGATCGGCAGTCTCTGTGATTGCCTAAGCTTTCCTACACAGGCACTTTAGACCACTGAGCCATCTTGCCGGCCCGGGATGTGAAGTTTTGACAAACCTAGGTTGCTTAACCTTGCTGGTGTGTTTCCTCCCAGCACCTCTTCTAGCACTGATACTTTATTAATTTGAGAATTAATGATACTATTAATTGGTAAAGTTTGTCTCGTTTCTCACCATGTCTGATTATCAAATGAAGCAACTGGGGCAGGCAGGTGGTTACTGTTTCTATTTCTTGTAAGTCAGTGTTTGTTCATTCAGCAAATTCAGTATGATGTGGGTTCCAGACTGATTGTTTTTGTGCTCATTGAAATAATGTCTTCAAATTGCTAGCTAGCCCTGGCCCTGTTCCGAGGTGTGCATGCCTGTGTGTGTACGTGCTTGTGTGTGTGTGTGTGTATATATATGTGTGTGTGTGTGTGTGAGAGAGGGAGAGAGAGAGATGGTGTGTTGGGTGAGAGCAATAGGATCACTTATCTTAGAAGATTGGGCAGGGCAAGTTGGAGCCACACAGCCTAAGTCCTTAATGAAGAACTCTGTTTCCTGGGCCCCAACAAATGGCTCCTGGTCTCTGCCACCTTGGGGCTGTTGGCCCTGCCTCAGCTCCCTGGCTGCATGGGGTGGGACTGGGCAGGTGATCCCCCAACTGAAGAGCCTCTAGTCTTGTCCTGCTTGCTCTGGATGTAGAGGGGGAATTTGGGAATTTTTCTCTACCTCTGTCCCACTTTGCCTTAGACTCAGCTTTTCTTGAATTTCTCACTCAATTTAGGTACAGATAGGTGTATCTTTTTTCATAAAGAGTTGCGAGTTAGTTTGCCGATTCTTTTTTCCAGATTATGTTGTACGCCTTTCTTTAAAGTCTCCTTTTTCTTTGAAGCATCTTATGTCCTTAGTGGTATTCTTTTTTCCAAAGGGATTTTTTTTGGTCTTTTTACTATTTTGTGTTTTGGTAACGGGAATCGAATTCTGGGCCTTGCACTTGCTAGGCAGGCGCTGCACCAATGAGCTACATCCCCGGGCCCTTAGTGGTGTTCTGATGCTGAAATAGATTAGCTGAGGGACTCCCTTGTCAGTACGTGGATGTCTGTCTGTAATGCATGGCAGTATGCATTTAATACACATACTTTCAGAACACTCCTCTTTTACTTTATAGCTTCCATATTTTGGCCCCCAAAGAAGTTAAGACCAAAACCCACCTGTGAGGCAGTTTCGCTTCTTCAGTGACTATGTTTTTTTTTTTCCTGCTGATCTATTAAGTGGCATTCCTGTGAGGGGCATGTGTGTGACATTTCTGATCCTAACCAGAAAGTCTTCTTCCACTTCTGTTGCCAGTGGAAAAGAATGAGTGTGTACATGGTGGTGTTGGGAAGAACCCCAAATGTTCCTTAATGAAGAAAGCATAAGGGGGCGGTGAGATAGCTCAGTGGTCTAAAGTGTCTGCTTAAGAAACCACAGGGACCTGGGTTCGATTCCTGGCACCACATGCTGTGCCACTCCTATCCCCAGGGCAGGCTGAGCCGGCCATAACATAAGTAAATAAGTAAATAAATAAACCATACTTAAAAAAAAAAAAAAAGAAAAAAGAAAAGAAAAGAAAGTATAGGGGCTGGGGAGATAGCTCTGTGGCACAAGTGCCTGAGTGCCTGCTGGGCAAGTGCAAGGTTGTGAGTTTGAACCCTGGTCCTGCAAAAAAAAAAAAAGAAAAGAAAGCATAGCTTTCACTGACTTCACTTGGCTGCTGTGATTTTGTGAGACACACTTGATAGGAAGTTTTGAGGCATCACTGTGTCATAAGCCCATTGGGAACCAGAGTTTGATTCCTGCTTCTTCCTGGTACAAATGAGGAAACAAACAGAGGAGGTTGGATTACCAGTGTCCTGATGGGGCAGGAGGAGTGGTGGTGGTCAGGCTGTCATGTGATTGTGGGATGCGTTCCATTTGTTAGGTTTTGTAGGGTGAGCAGAACATTGCTCAAGGTCTTAAGGAGTCTTTAAAACTGTTGGTCATGTTCTTAATTCTGTATGTTACTTGGTACAACGTAGTTTTTCTCTGTATAAGTTTCTCAAGTCCTGTTTTTCAAATTGGGTCATAGTCATGGGTCATGGATTAGTGAATGCAAGCAGTGACACCTCTTGTGTATTTCCCTCTCCCTGGGGTCTGTGTCTTGGCTCTGTGTCTGTTGTTTTGGTTAGTTTGTCTGGCCTGTGTTGATGCTACAATCTCAACTTTTAACTGTTGAAGCTTGCTGTCTGGTCAGGCAAATCTTGCTACTTTTTTGAGATTTATTTATTTGTATTTTCTCTTATGTGTTTGGTACAGGGTCTCACTATGCAGCTCAGAATCATAGTGATCTTCCTGTTTCAGTCTCCCCAGTGCTGAGATTACAGGTGTGCACCGCCATGCCTGGTCTTAGTGGTCAGCTCAGTGCCTCTGGGGTTGGGGCCAGGGCTGGCTTGGCATGTGATGCTGGGGACTGAACCCTGGTCCTTGCACTTGCCTAAGCAGTTGCTTAAGTCTGCTGAGCTATCTTGTTGACCCTTCATTTTGTTGTTTTCATATAAATTTACGATTATCTTGTCAAGCTCTGTTGGAGTTTTGATTATAGTTGCTTTGATCTTACAGATTATTTAGGAGAAAATTGATATCCTTGCCATAAATCTTGTTACATTGTTACATTGTAGAAGTTCATTATCTAGCTCCTTAATATCTTTCAATAAAACACAAGGATATTTTCATAATAAATTTCACATCTTTCATTAGCTATTACGCCTAACCATTTTTTAGTTTTTGTTTAATATGCTAACCTATTTATATTTTAAAGCTTGCTGATTTATACCTTTTTTTTTTTTTTATCTTTTTGGAGACAGGATCTTGCTCTGCAGTTTAGGAAGGCCTTAAGCTCACTTTGTAGCCCAAGTTGGGCTCGAACTTGCAGCGATCCTCCTGTCTCAGCCTCCTGAGTGCTGGTATTATAGGTGTGTTCCATTACTCCTGGTTTCCTTAAGGCTTTGGTAACCATTCCTTTTTTCATTTCTATGAATTTGACTACTTAGGGTAGTCAGTATTTTTTTTTTTTTTTTTTGTCCATTCCAATTCAAACTCCTATACAAGGTTGAATAGAAGGTGATATTGGCGTCTTTGTGTTGCTTGCAAAGAATTTCTTCTAGCATTTCTGTGTTATGAACCATGTTCATTGTAAGTTTTTGTAAATACTTTAAATGAAGTTTTAAAAGAAAAAAATTTTAAAAGCATACTTCACATACTATAGCATTTATCTTTTCTTTTTCTGTCTTGGAGCCCTGGGAATTGAACCTAGGACCTTGTGCATACTAGGCTCACACCCTATTGCTGAGCTACATCCTGGCAGAGTACACTCCTTTTTAAAAAATTTATTTATTTTTATGTATTTATTTTTCTTGTTTCAGAACTTTTGTTTGTTTATTTATTAGTTTTATGGCCGGCTCAGCCTGCCCTAAGGGCAGGGCTGGCGCAGCATGTGGTCCCTGAAGCCGCCCAAGCTTTCCTAAGCAGGTGCTTTAGACCACTGAGCCATCCTGCCAGGCCCTGGCAGAGTACACTCTTACCTGTTAAGGAGATTCCTTTCTTTTTTTTTTTTTTCTTTCAATTCTTTTTTTTTCCAGAATTGGGGATTGAACTCAGGCTTTTGTGCTTGCCAGGGAAGTGCTTATTCCACTGAGCTATCTCCCCAGCCCCTCTTTTCAATTCTTAGCTTGCTATTTAAAAATTTTTTAATGACAAATGGGCCGTCTTGCCAAATAGCTCAGCAGATTAAAGTGCCTGCAAGCAGGCTGTGGTTGGGGGGTTGTTGGGTTGGTTCTAATCTAATAGTGAGACCCTGATCATCATGTGGACCCTTCCTTAAAACAAAACAAAACAACAAATGGGCATTCTGTTTTGGTGGTGGTGGGATACTGGGGAGTGAACTGGTGACCTTGGTCTTACCAGGCAGGCACTTATGCTGCTGAGCTATATCCCTGGCCCCTTCAAATGGGCATTCCTGTCAAATGCCTTTTCTGCATCCAGATCACCCCCCCCCCAATTCTGCTAGTGTGGAAAATTACAATGACTACTTTTCTGATGCAAAACTACCTTGCCATTTCACGAATGTCATGTAAACATGTCACACAGCATGCAACCTTTTGGGAGAATCTTTTTTCACTCAGCATGATTCCCTGGTGATTCATCTTAGTTGTTTATTATATTCGCTCCATTTTGTGACTCAGTAGTATTCCCTGTTGTGGATGTATAGCCATGTTCTTTTGAGAGGTATCTGGCTTGTTTCCTGTTTCGGCTGTTAGGAATAGGGCTGGTATGAATACTCAAGTACAGGTGTATGAGTGAACATACTTTTTATTTATCTTAGAAAATGACCAAGTGATACTGAGTTGAGTTTTATAAGAAACAACTGAACTGTTTCCTATTTTTTACCTTATTATAAGTAGTATATGAGGAATCAGTAATACAGTTTTTCTAAGCATCTTCACTGGCATTTAATATCTCTAGTTTTTAATTGTAGTTCTTTTCTTTCTTTTCTTTTGGGGAGGGAATGGGGTTCGAACTCACAACCTTGCCCTTGCCAGGCAGGTGATTAAGCCATTGAACTACCTTGTCAGCCCCATGTAGTTTTTTTTTTTTTTGTGGGACCAGGGTTCGAACTCATGACCTTGCACTTGCCCAGCAGGCACTTGTGCCTCAGAGCTATCTCCCCAGCCCCTCCCATGTAGTTTTGATACACTTTTATATCCTTGATAGCCAGTGATGTTGAACACTTACTCATGTGTGTTTATTTGTGATGTGTTTGTCCTCTGGTAAAATATTATTTTGCTTGTTTCCTAACTGGAGTTCTCTTTTTAACTGTTGAATTTGAAGTTGAGTTTTTAAAATGCTAGCCTTTAGCTGGCTTACAAATATTCTTTTCCCTTCTGTACTTTGTCTTTTCATTCATTTACCATTGTATTTTATGGTGCAAAAGTTTGTAATTTGGAAAAGATCCAGTTTATAAGTTTTTTATTTTATGAATTACACTTTTGGTATCTTTGAGAACTCTGCCTAACTGCAGATTCTAAAGATTATCTGTGTTTTTTTTTTTTTTTTCTTTTTTTTTGGTGGAACCGGGGTTCGAACTCGACCTGCAGGCACTTGTACCACAGAACTATCTCCTCAGCCCCTATCTGTGTGTTCTAAACATCTTAGTTATCATTTTTTTTTAATGTATGTAGTATAGGGTCTACTGAGTTTCACTACATAGATCTGACTCAGTGATTCTCCTGTTTTCAGCCTCCCAAGCACTGGGATTACAGGCATGCCCCACCACGCCCAGTCTCATTGTGCCTGGGGTGGGGCCAGCAAGGCAGGCCAGGGATCTTAGTTAAATTTTGTGTAAAGTGAAGATCAAATTTTTAAGTTTCAGTTTCTGTTCTTTTTCCTTTTAGCTGTCTATCAACATCTATGACTACAACTGTCACGTGGACCTGATCAGGCTGCTCCGGCTGGAGGGGGAGCTCACCAAAGTGCGGATGGCCCGCCAGAAGATGAGCGAGATCTTCCCTCTGACCGAAGGTGGGTTCTATGGTAGGGCTGCTCTTAGGCACGTGGAGCACTGAGGGGTGTGCACCCTTTTTTAATGCTGAAAATCTGGTATGCTCCTTACAGAAAATTAGAAACAGGCTGCATGATGGAAAGAAGAAAGCCCATCATTTAAAGTCAAACTATTCTTAGTGTATTGTTCTATAGTTTCTTGCAAAACATGATATAGTCATACTATAAGGATTGTGTTTTTGTCTTCTTGAAACATGAAATTGCTATGTAGCTGGTTAGCCCTGGAATCGGTGATTTTCTTGCCTTAGCCTCCTGAGTGCTGACTTTCACACATGTGTCACAGTGCCTGGCCTGGATTCACATTTTGAATCCTGATTTCTTTATCCTAATATAACAAAATTTTTCTGGTAGTTACATTTTTCTTTTCTTTCTTTCTTTCTTTTTTTTTTTTTTTTTGCGGGTCTGGGGTTCAAACTCACAACCTTGCATTTGCCAGGCAGGCACTTGTGCCATGGAGCTGTCTTCCCAGACCCAATGTGTAATTACGTTTTACTCTGATCTGTATTTCCTATTCTAATAGGCATGTGTGTATCCTCAGAACCAGGAAATTGAAAATATAGTTGGACTTGCATGGATTTTAGTGCAAATGTTTCATACCTTCACTGTTCCACAATAGTTGCACATTTAGGTTGTTTCTACATTCTTGCTAATTAGAAATTAATAGCTCTGAACAATTGCATAGTTAAATCTTTGTATTTATAAGTGATCTTTCAGGCAGGGGGTATACAACCCTTGTTGTCGATTCAGTTCTCCTATGAAGTGAAACTGCTAAGACTGCTGAAGTCAGATTGCCCGGATTCGTTCTTTCCTATCTAGGTCTCTTGTAACTGTGAGGCCTTAAGCAAATGTTGGAAACTGTGTAAGGCTGTTTCCCTAGCAGTAAGTGAGGATAACAGTTGCTTATGGCCTGCAGTGCATGAGAGATTAGAATGAGCTGTTCTGTCGACAGCAGTTAACACCTTCCTGACAGAGCTTAGATCCTTCA
>PVJA010039797.1:0-18895 GCA_004027025.1 Myocastor coypus | reverse complement strand
GGGTGCATGGATGGATGAATGGATGCATGCATGGATGGATTGGTACATTAGGTGGGTGGATGGGTGCATAGGTGGGAGGAGTGGATGGATGGGTGGATGGATGGATAGGTTAGGTTAGGTTAGGTTAGGTGGGTGGATGGGAGAAGTATATGGATGGATGGGTGGGTGAAGAGTTGGATGGTGGGAGGAGTGGATGGATAGACAGACGCTTGCATGGATAAATGAATGGGTAGGTTAGGTGGATGGGAGGATGGTTGGATGGATGAATGGATGGATGGATGGATTGATAGATGGGTAGATAATGATGATGATGATGATGATAAAGATAGATAGATAGATAGATAGATAGATATGAAAAGTGTCGTGCTCAGCAGCTAGCTTCATAGACCACCAGCTACTCTTTCAAACTCATCACTTGTTCTGAGGGCCGCTGAGCACACAGCCCTATGAGATGACGTCACCTCTCCTTAGCTCCTGTGGTATCCCTCTTCAATGCGATGAGACTCAAGCATCAAAGGATCACTCAATGTCAGTGTCTCACCTCAGGAGAGCAGAGGCAGGACCCCAGACTCCATAAGCCTGCCCCCTGCACGTGCAGCGCCCTGCTCCTCCCATGTGCTCCTTGGGATGGCCCAGCCCCTGCCTCATTTTCCCTCTCCTCTGGCTCTGGTGCCCTGTGACACAGTAGAGCCCAAGCGTTACGTAGAGAGACCTTTACGCTTCTTCGACCAACAGCCTCATAATACTGTTACTGCCGATGGCTTTTCATTCCCAATGCCAAACCTGATTTGGGGTCCACAAGGCTGAGAGTTTCAATCCAGGCTCTGTGGACAGGCTAGGGAGCCCTAAGTGACTGCAGCTGACAGACAATCCAATTGTCATTGACATTTGCATCTGATTATTCATCAAGGAGGCCCCGTCCTGCAGGCTACATCCTTCTATTACCCACTTCCCTCTCCAGCTCCTCACTTATGACAAAACCCCTACAGCCCAGGAGGGGCGGGCCGATTGGTCGAGATAGCCTCCACATCTATCAGAGTCGCCTTTGGGGGCTTGGCTTTGGGGGGCAGCTAGAGGAGGGGAGAGCGACAGCAAGAGGAAGTGGGGGTCCAAGTTCTTGTGCATTGAGTTGGAAAGGGAAGCAGTTCTTGAAAAGGGCAAAGAATAAATTACATTGCAAAAAACAGATCTAAGGGAAGGGGAATTAGAAAGAATTAAAATCAGGGACGTGCATGGACCAACCGGCCGTGACAAACGTCATCTTTGTGTGTCACACACACGCTGACAAAAAAAATAGTTTGAAGCAATAGACATAAATGGAACTGCACCTATGTGTGTGTAGATAGATAGATAGATAGATAGATAGATAGATAGATAGATAGATAGATAGACAGACAGGACTTTGGGAGAGGACTATTAAGAGAAATGTTACTTTGGCAGCTCTTTCTCAGGACAATTTCTTATCAGACACTTGCTCATCACAAGAGATCCCACCAGTTGGGTCACCCCACCCTCTCCTTCAAGAAAAAGCAGCCCCCCTTTATATCTTGCCCCTCCCACCCCCATTTTATTTGACTATTTTCTCCCAACTCCTCCATTGGCCCAACCAAGCGCTTCATCTTGAGAAAGCAAAAACTACCGGTCTTCTCGGTGTCAGCTGCCTCTGATGCTGGCACTCGTGCAGTCCTGCGTTCACCCCACAGATGTGTGAAGCCCTCTCAGCTCCAGGAAGGCCAAGGTCATCCTACAGAGAGTCAGGAAAGCTTTGCACTGATCCTGCTCCCACTGTCCTTGGCTCTTAGCAACAGCACAGTCTTGCGCGATGGCGGCACATTGAATGCTCAACCTGGGGACACAACGGTGTCATTGGCCTTCCTGACAGCCATGCTACTCCGACCCATACATCCCGTGGCTCTTCATTACCCAAGTACATAAAAGTGGGACACTAAAATTGCATTTGAGAGCTGTACTAGAAAGACTGAAATTAAAAAGAATGGCAACGTGGGCCAACTGCCGAGATAGCTCGGCAGTCTAAGGACCTGTCTGGCAAGTGCAACGACCCAGGTTCAATCTCTAGTACTGCGTGCTGTGCTGACCCTGCCCAGGGCCTGCCAAGCTGGCCACCAAAGCCAGGCATGGTGACACATGCCTGTAATCCCAATGCTAAGGAGGAGGAAACAGAAGGATCAGTATGAGTCTGAGCTTTGGAGTGAGACCCTGCACCAAATACATAAATTTAACAACAACAACATAAACAAAAGCATTGACAGTGCGAAGAACAGCCAAGAATGTAGAGTATTCTGTTCACCACCTTCCCAATGCTGGGACAACAGGACCTGACATGCACAGATTAGACAGGAAAACCTTTCTTCGAGCTCAGGGTTCAGTCCATGGTTAGGAGGCTCCTCCACAGTGACATCATGGCAGGAGGGTGTGGAGTAGAGAGGACACTCTCCTCATTGCACCCAGGAATTGAGAGGACAGGACGGAACCAGAACAGGAGTGAGGCACCGCGACACTCCTCCAAGACAACCCCCTGCAACCTGCTTCTTCCAGCTGGGGAGAACAGCCGTTGGGCTGTGAGCTCATCAGCAAGTAGGGCCATCCATCCATGAGGTTTCAATTTTGGACCTGGGCTTTAGACCACAACCATGACAGCGTCCAGCTAAGGACAGGGCCACTCTGAGGGAGGAGAGGAGGAAGGAGGCATGAGAGCCAGCGGTAACCACTTCATGTTGTATTCAGCGTTCTTGAGCCATTATAAAGAATGGATTCGTACCTTGCATGATACTCACTTTTTAGCCAGGATGACCACATTAATAAATAATAGCATGCCTCCCATGCCATCACCTTCCTAAAGTGTTCCTTTTCTCGCTCTCTCCTCCTTCCTGTGTGCGCAGCTTCTGAGCTAAGTCTCCATTAAAACAAGCCTTGTGTTTATGTCAGCAGTCAATTCCTCCAGCGGCGCGCGCCTCTCATCTCATCTCCCTGAGAAGCTGAAGCAGGAGGATCCTAAGTTCAAGCTCAGCTGTGCAACTTAGCAGCTCCTTATCCCAAAATTTAACAGGGGTTAGGGTAGAAGAGAAGTCACGGCAGAGGCCCTGGGTTCAATGCCCAGTAGAGAAATGAAAAAGAAAAAAAAAAAAAAAGCCCTCCTGGCACACCACGTGACTCCCGTAATGACAGCCATAGTATCCAAGGCCAGAAAAGCTGAATTTGGCAGATGTGTCCAGAAGCTCTGTGACCAAAAGTTCTGTCCACTCAGGGCTGTCCAGCCCCGAGCTGGTGCAGTGGGGGAACCCAGAAGATGAGAAGAGGGGAGGCCTGTGGTCCATTTTCACTGCCAGAAAGGGATTAGAAAATGCTCAGTGGAAGCACAGATGAGCTGATGTTGGCCCCACGTTTCTTGAGCTTAGAGGGTAAATATAAATCCAGTCTGCTTCAATTACAGTGAAAAACACCAAGCTCCACTGGAGCCAGGCTACGATTGAGACTCGGACTTTGCAAATACTCATGGAGCTTTGCGACATTCGGCCTCCGAGGCCACTGGGGGAGCCTGTGCAGCCGGGACCAGGCAGGGGTCTGGGGTACTTGGCCTCCCCTTCCCAGAGTGGATCCACTGGGGACCCTCTTTGCTCCAGAGTGCACAGCCCCAGCTTTCAGGAGCTGCTTGAATGGTGGGAAAGCGGGTGGAGGCAGTGGAGCCGCGGAGCTGCGGGCCTCCCCTTCCCTTGCCTCCGCGCCAAAGGCAGTGCCGAGTCTCGCCCTGATGCCCTTCCCGGGTGATGGCGTACACACGCTGCTGGGGCTGGGTCACTTCTGGGCTGCTCTTCAGTGGGGAGTCAGACAGCAAGGAGACAACCTACCTGCTGGCAGAGCCCGCTCAGCATTGGGGTTCTTTACCAAACCCTGAAAACTTCTTTTGCCTAGCCCACGTGGGGCTGGGTGAGAGAAGATTCCATTAAATTTCTCTTCAGCAAATGGTGCCAAGCAGAGAACAAAAAAAGGGGGTTTGTGGGCTCCCTGGACTCTGTCATGGCTCCTCAGCATTTGCAAGGGTGCCCAGAGTCACCCTCCCTCAAGTGTCCCCAACATGGAAATGCTTCCACACAGATGACCAGGCATGGCTGGGCAGAGAGCTCAAGTGCGGTCCCTCAATAGGAAGATGTTCCCAAACTGCTGAGGATGATCAGCCCACAGCCACACATAAGAACACAGTGAAGGCTGGGCGTGGTGGCGCATGCCTATAATCCCAGCACTTGGGAGGCTGAGGCAGGAGGATAGGTGCGAGTTCGAGACCAGCCTGGGCTACAAAAGTGAGCTCAAGGCCAGCCTGAACTGCATAGCGAGACCCTGTCTCAAAAAGACAAAAAAAAAAAAAAAAAAAAAAAAAAACAGTGAGGTCCACTGGTGAAGAAACTGGGCCCAGGGCTGCAGTGTGCTCTGCCGTGGCTTGACCCACATCCTTAAGAATCCCTGTGCTCTGCATAATGTTGCAATTCAAAAGCCACAATTGGGCCAGTGAGATAGCTCACCAGTCTAAAGCACTTGCTTAGGAAGCTTAGGCAACTGCAAGGACCAGGGTTCGATCCCCAGTACCACATGTGCGCCAGCCCCACCCCCAGGGCAGGCTGAGCCAGCCATAATATAAACAAATAAAAAGTTTTTTTTTTTAAATAAATAAGGCCACAGTTTAGGGAGAAAGGGGTGTGACAGGACAGCACCGCAAGACTTTGCTCCTGAGACTTTTTTAAACTAGAAACTTAACAAAAAAGCAATGGCATGAGTTCCCACACATCAGATGCTCCGTAAGGTGCGTGCCGAGCTACGCAGCAGGTGGTGTTTCAGAAAAGCCACCCGTTTGCTTTCAGAGTTATACCGTGGGCTCTGGGAGGGGTGGAAGGAGGCTGTCAGGACAGAGACACCAAAGGTGGGCAGGGTGTGTCACTTGATGGATGTGGCCAGCAAGTCTGAGCCCTGTGTACCTCGCATCCCCCTCCGTGGCTCAGTGTGGTGGCTGTGGCGTTCCACCTTTATGTAGGGTTTCTGGCAACAAAATCACCCAAAGCAGCTTCACCTTCTGTTCAAATCATTCTTAATGATATCAGTCTTACTGGCACGGATTCCAGTCTTCAGAACAAGCGCTCAGCAGCAGGGACCTCACACATGCAACAAGCCTGTTTCGTAGGAGCCTCAGCACCAGGTAAAGCTCAAATCGGGGGTAGGGAGTCTTAATAGCAGTGATGCCGGAGAGGGAGAGGGAGTGATGACCAAGCGGGGCGCGGAGGCCATGGGCCCTGAGTCAGGCTGATTTCATGCTACGGCCGCTGCTCCGGGTGGTGTCCTCTCCTGTGTGCTCTGTGATAGTATGTGCGTAGCTCTAGGAGGAGGCGTTCACCAGGGGTGAGGAAGCAGTGCTGTCTTCCAAAGGAAAGGTAATGGTGGCCTGCGACCAGGGAAGGGAAGGAGAGGAGGGGCAGCTGCCAAGAAGGATGGACTGAAGGCTGCCCAGGTGCGGCACTGGCTCGCACAGGGTGACTCCAAGCTCCCCTCCACTGACAGCTGGAAATGAACCTCTCAGAGGGTCCACCTGTCACTGTCACAGAATCTTGAGGCAGGGCCCACCCCCTCCAGGCCATGCACACCTCATGCCTGACATCCAGAACCTTCCACGGAGGGCACAGAGTCCACCCTCAGTCTGAAACACAAGGATGACAAACGAATGTTGCGTAAAGAATGCATACAGAGGGCTGGCTAAATAGCTCAGCAAACTGAAGCGCCTGCTTAGGCAGCCTCAGGGGTCAGAGGTTCTATCCCTGGCCTGCCATGCCAGGCCCACCATCGGGGGTGCTGAGATGGAGACTGAGACTAGGCATGGTAGTTCACAGCTATACTCCCAGCACTTGGAAAGCTGAAAACAGCAGGATCACTGCGAGTCTGATCTGTGCAGGGAGACCCTGTAGACCCTGTAGGCCTCCACTACATGTAAATAAATAAGTAAATAAATAAGCACACAGTTTTGCCAAGCAAGTAGTGCAGTGTAAAGAGGAGGAGGAGGAGCAGGAAAAGGAGAGTTTGCCTGGGCTCTGGCTCTGCCAGAGATAGAGAAAAAGAAAGAGACAGAGACAGAGAGAGACACACAGAGATCCCAGCATAAAATAGTATCTGCTTTGCATTTCTCCTGCCACCTTCCAAAGCTATCTTATCCCCGCCCCACCTCCACATTATGGTAAGTAACTCAGACGATAAATTTCAAAGTTAGAAACTTGTACAGAAGGAGGAGAAATCAAGGCCTCCTCCTCTGCATCAACTGCGGCTTCATGGATTGGAATTGAGGAAGCGCTCTTGTTGAATTAATTTCTAATAGCATAGGCTGACCCTACCCTGTTCTTTCTGTACCAAAGGTCCACCGAAAGACTAACCCCTCCAAAAAAAAATCAAGCTCTCACTGTAGTCGTCTTCTTGTTGGGGGGCAGGGGGTGCGGAATAGACAAACACCAAGCGGCTATGTCACAACATTCCAAACTTTCTCAGCGAGAGCTTTTGGAGTCTGAGTAAGTTAAACTTCAATCCCTCCTGGGGCCCGGGACTTATCTTCTTTATCTCTTGTAAAGGGCCGAACAGACTGTGGGTATTCAACAAGTCGTAAATAACACTCGATTATATATCTGTTGCATGTGCTGTCTGGTGGGGAAAAGCCGATTCTGATCAAATCAAGGCCCAGCCGTCACCCAAGACTTGGGCTTCGGCCAAGCATGACCTCATGGGAAGGTTTTGCGAACACTGAGTGAGGGACGTGTCTGCCGCCTTGCGCTTTATCTGTCCACACAGATGTCCTGGGAGAGGAGGACGAGGGTGTTCCCTAACAGAATGTAGTTTTCTCTTTCTATATATTGTCCACGACTTGTAGGTTGTCCTTCAGTTAATGTCTGCTGAAGAAGAAGAAGAAGAAGAACAAGAAGAAGAAGAAGAAGAAGAAGAAGAAGAGGAAGAGGAAGAGGAAGAGGAAGAGGAAAGGAAGAAGAAGATGATGATTCAGGAGGTTGAGACAGCACAATCATCACAAGTCTGAGGCCAGTCTGGGCTGCACAGTGAGACCCTGACTCCACTCACAGAAAGCAAAGAAAGAGGAAGTGATTTCAATGAAAAATTCCATGTTAAAGATGGAGAAGTTAAGGTTCAGGGAGAGGCAGTGGCTCATTAGGGTCTCCCCACTATGATGAGCAGAGCAGGATTGGAACCCAGGCCTGGAGGCCTACGTTCCAACTCTGTCTGAAGCTCCCGTGGTTGTGAACATACCAACTCCATGCCTGGCTTTAACCCAGTAACACTGGCACAGCTCCACCCCTACTTCATCTCCTGGCTCATAATGTGCCTCTCTCCATTGGGACATCTGTGCCTGGCCGGCAGCGGCCACATGCGTCCCTTCGTTGCTGCGTGTCCCCAGTGCCTCGGCACAACCTGCCTTCCGTGTCCACAGCCTGGACCAACCGCAGGCAGAAGACACAGACTGCAAACAACGGCCCTGCACCGGCACAGACAGACCTTCTCCTGCCGTAGTTGTACTCTCGCGATAGAACGGGACCACCGTTCCATGAGGCACCCTTAGTCACCTGGCTGTGGCGTGCCGTGCGGGGGAAGATGAGCGTAGGCTGTACGTAAGCACTGCTCCGGCTTTTCAAGAGACTTGCACATCTGCAGACTGGCACTCATGCGGGTGTTGGATCAGATTCCCTACAGATACTGGGAGGTAAGTGCAGGCTGACAGGGACTGCTCAGCTTAATCGCTGCACAGTTAAGGCTGGAGGCTCTGCTCGGGGCTGTGCTAGGTGCACCAGGAGCACTCCAGCTCGAGAGCCCGCCGGGCTGGGGCTGACACACACACACACACGTCCGTAATCTCAGCATGCAGGAGGCTGAGGCAGCAGGACCCCCGTGAGTTTAAAGCCAGCTAGCCTGTGCTCCATAGTGCGTTCAAAGCTAGCCTGAATGCTGCAGCAGGACCCTGTCTCAAAAAACAGACAGACTGATGCACCACCAGGTATTGCGGCACACTTCTGTAACTAATCCCAGCACAGTAGAAGGCAGAGGCAGGAAGATTGCTGAGTTCCAGCCCAGCATGGGGAAGTTAGCAAGACTGCCTCAGAATTAATGAGATAAATAAGGTCCGGGGATGTTGCTCAGTACAACAGCCTTGGGTTCAATCCTCAGAACCGTAAGAAAATGAATAAATGTAAAACAGTCACACACACACACACACACACACACGCACGCACGCACGCACGCACACACGCACGCACACGCACTCGGCAGCAGGAATACACCCAGGCCGCAGCCCTGGCTCCTCAGCCAGCACCGCCTTGCCCCACCCCCAGTCCCGAGCTCCGAAAGCGGGGCGGAGGTGGCCGCTCTGGCTGAGCCCCCCCCCCGGCTCCCCCCGCCCCCCGGTCGTGGTTTGATTTTTCCTCGTGCGGTTTTGAAGCGACGTGAGGAGCGGCGAGCGGAAGATGTTCTTCTCCATGTTCAACACGCAGCTCACACCGCCCGCGCTCATGTGCTCTGCAGATGTGCGCGGACGGGTCCTCTCGGCAGAGGGTCCGCGCCGTTCCTCCTCGCAGCGCCAGGACCCAGGGAGTGGCACCCGCAGTCCCGATGGTGGTGCTCGGCCCTGGGCTGCGCAGAGTAACCCTCAGTCGGGCTTCACACACAAGCAAGGCTCCAGACAAAGCACAAGGCCCTCCATGGAGTCACACAGATAAGAGGGACTCTGGGACTCCTCTGGCTCCTAACTGTGAGGCTGGACCTGTCCCTTGCCTTCTGCGAACTCCATTATGTCCCCTATTTCTTTTTTTTTTTTTTTTTTTGGGGGGGGGGGAGTTCTGTTTTGTTTGAGACAGGGTCTTGCTGTGTTGCCCAGGCTGCCACTGCAAGTGAACACCAACCCTCCTGCCTCAGCCTCCCGCCTCCTGGGGTTACAGGTGTGAGCCACCACGCCCAGCTCATGAGCAGGAGCGCCTCCCCTTCTGACAGGTAACCCCAGCACTTGAGCTTTGCAATCCCCAGCGGCTTTTTTCTTTTCTTTTAATGTCGGTTGTAACTGAAGAGGCTCCCGCCAGAGGTCAAGGTCTCGGCCTGGCTCCCTGAGAAGCCAGCAGCTTCCTCCAATCCAGAGGCTCAAACTACACTCAAGACCGCCACTGGCCCCGCAGGGGCTCAGCCGGCCCATCTGGTGTCACGTGGCTCCAGGCGTGCAGGAGCATGTGACACTTTTTTCTTTTTAAAACTTGATTCATTGGCCAGCATCTCAGACTTGGATGTTTTCACATGGGAATTCCATGTGAAAGTTTTCCAGCTTTTCCTAAAAACTTGAGAGTTCTGGCAACGTAAGCCCTCCAGATCTCCCACGCTGCGGTCAGCAGCTGTGGGACTATGGCCACACCCTCCTACCTTTGGCCCGTGTCTCAGGGTCCTGGCCTTTCACTAGGGGTTAGACAGACCGTAACATTGGTATTGTGCCCACATCCAGATCAAGCACCTTTTTTTTTTTTTTTTTGCAGTACCAAGCATTGAACTCAAAACGCTGTACTTGCCAGGCAAGCTCTTATTCTACTATCTCTCTGGCCCAGTTTATTTATTTGTTTGTTTGTTTATTGGCACAACCAGAGATTGAACTCAGGCCCTCACACTTGTCAGGCAAAGCACTTCTTCCACTGAGCTCTCTCCCCAACCCGCCACATCCAGAACAAAAGTGACAGAAAAGAGGACCAAAACCACTTCCTCGGGCCAGTGAGATAGCTCAGTGATCTAAAGCATCTACCTAGGCAAGCTTAGGGGACCCCAGTTTGATCCCCAGGACCACAGGCCGTGCTAGCCCACTGTGTGACTATTGCTGTGTGGTTGCTTTTACCGGAGAAGCCCCAAGTGCGAAGAAAGCAAAGTAAAAAAAGAACAGGACGTAAGGAGGTAGAGCTTTCGAAAAAGGGAAGGGAGCAGAGAGGAGAGTGGAACAGGGAATGTAAGAAGATGTCTGACCTCTGCCGCAGAGCAGCAGAGGTGAAGAGAGGGGCGTTCTCCTGAATCCAGGGCCTACCTTGCCAAGGGCAACTGCACACTCAGAACCCTGCGTGGAGGGTGGAGGGTGATTCCAGGTCATGGAAGATGGCACCACACACAGGGTTAAAAGAGCCCTGGAGGAGGGTGCTTTGGTTAGTGGGAGGAGCATAACCAAACCCAGAGAGATCAAGCACCCCAAAAACTTCCTGCATTGCCAAAGGTCAGGAGCTCTAGAGGCTGGCACGCATCCATCCACCAGGTCAGAACACAAACTCCCTGGTGGTAGGGACCTTCCTTGTCTTGTCCGTGGGAGAGTCCCCAGTGCATAATAGGTGCTCAATGAATATTTGTTAAGTGGATATATATTAATATCTACAGACAATATTCTCATACAGCTGCTCTTCTAGGGTATAAATCTCCTGAGAGAGAACAGGCTGGGTCCCCAGGGATTCTGAGGTACAGCAGGTGGTTCCAGGTAGTAAAAAGAGAGACAGATATCATCACCCAGTGTGACAAAATTAAGATATTAGAATAACTAAGGTGGACATTTTGGTGAGAAAAGAACCTTATGCTTAGGAACACCTGTAATCCAAACATCTTGGGAGGCAGGAGGATCACAAGTTCAAGCCCCGCCTGGGCAAGTTAGAAAATTAACAAGACCCTGTCTCAAAATGTTAAGCTTCTTAAAAGAACTGGGGGCGTGCAGAAGTACTGGGTTTAATTCCTAGTCCAGAGAAACAAAACCAAATGCAAGAAGCTTGGGGAAAGTGATTGCTCAGCTGAGACCAGGACAGAATGGGGCTCTTGAGACAGAGTAGCTCTTGTCCAGAAGTGATGGAAGAGCTTTAGGACGGGATGCGGAACTCAAATACAGGGGCCAAAGGGAAGGAGTGTCCCTCAAGCCGGGACACAGGAAATGAGTGACTGAGAGAATCAGTGGGAAAGAGCAGGCTTGGGGCTGGTCTTTCCTGTCTGTCCATTCCTTCCTCCCAGTCCCCACTTGCAGTCACCCCACTAACCACGCCAGCTGCCAAGGGACCCCACACGATGCCCTAGCGCATGGTCACCTAAGGCTTGGAGCCAGTACGTGGAAGTGACGGAGGCCCGAGGAGAGGAACCAGAGGGCGTGAGAAGGAAGACGAAGGGAGGGGAGTCACTCTCCTGTGTGGGAGAAGCTGTGGTGATGGTGCTGGAATGAAGGCCTGGAAGCAGGGACCAGAGGGCCACTCTGCTGCTGAGACAGTGGTGGTCTCCATGGAGATGAGCCAAGGTGTGGTAGCCACAGGTCAATCCCTCCATGACTTCCGATTTTCTCCTTGACTTCAGTTGAAGGATCAGTCATGGTCACCGTCGGAGACCAGATGACACAATTCTTCCAGTTACCAACAGGTGGATTTTTTAAATCTAGGTTTTTGGGGGAGAGCAGGAGAGAATTGTCGTGTTTTATGCTTCTTTTATGATATAGGGTCTCACTATGTAGCCCAGGCTGGCTGGGAACTCAAGGTGATCCTCCTGTCTCACCCTATGGAGTGCTGAGATTACAGCCATCCGCTACCACACTTGGTGCTTTAATCTGTTTTGAAAGCTGTAGGGTAGGGCGAGGCCAAGGGAGAATATCACTGTCCTCTTGTGGTTGTGTTTCTACTGCCTTTACTTTTTTAAATCCAGGCTTTTCAAAAACTCAAGAAATGGGTACGAGGGCCAGATAACTCAGAGGATTAAAGCGCCTGTTTAGGCAGATGAGGGGCTGGGGTTCTATACCCAGCATGTCGTGCTGGCCCCACCGCCAGGGCATGCTCAGACTGCAATTGAGATTGGGCATGGTGGCGCGTGCCTGTAATCCCAGCACTTGGGAGGCTGAAAACAGAAATATCACCACAAACCCAATCTACATAGTGAGACGCTGTAGACCCTACACTAAATACATAAAAAATAAGATAGACACAGAATAGATAGGCTTTGAAAGGGAAGTTATCTTTCTCCTCACTGGAGCTAACAATTGACTTGAGTTTTTACACATAAGACGGAGCACAGTCTTGGTTGCCCCCAGGGAGGAGGCCTGGGTTGGGGCTGTATATGAGGGGGTCTTCCCTGCATGCCCCTTGGGGATTTTTGGTTTCCATTTTAACTTTAAAAATGGAAATAAGCCGGGCGTGGTGGCACACGCCTGTAATCCTAGCACTCGGGAGGCTGAGGCAGGAGGATTGGTGCGAGTTCGAGACCAGCCTGGGCTACAAAAGTGAGCTCAGGACCAGCCTCAACTGCATAGCGAGACCCTGTCTCAAAAAGACAAAAAAAAATAATAAAAATGGAAATAAATTTCAAATCCAATTATAGTTCTGCCTTCTTTGCGAGGGGGAAGAGCTGGGGAGGGAATCCAGGGCCGAGGCCCTGAGCCCCAGCTACAACTGCTTTCCTTTCATTTCTTCCTTTTCCTTTTTCCTTTCCCTTGATTTGTGGCAGGGTCTTGCCAAGTCCCTGACTACCTGGGCTTAGTTAGAAGTCGCCATAGCCCGACCTCAGCCTCCCAGAGAGCTAGGATTATGCACATGCACCAAAACACCCTGCTATTCTTAGGTCTAAATTTAAAGGTACAGCACATGGAAGCACCACATGCATGCTTATACACGGTTTTGCCTGTGTAGAGAAACGCGGACATGTGATGTACAGAATCAGAATGAAATTGCTGAGCTGGGGAGATAGCTCAGTGGCATAAGCACCTACCTGGCAAGCCCAAGGCTCTGAGTTCAATCCCCAGCTTAAAAGAAAGGAAGGAAGGAAGGAAGGAAGGAAGGAAGGAAGGAAGGAAGGAAGAAAGAAAGAAAGAAAGAAAGAAAGAAAGAAAGAAAGAAAGAAGAAAGAGAGAGAAAATAAACTAAATTTGGGCTGGGGAGATAGCTCAGGGACAGAAGTGCCTACCTGGCAAGTGCAAGGTCCTGAGTTCAATCCCTGGTTCTGCAAAAGAAAAAAAAAAAAAAAAAGATATTGCTGGAGCCACTGGCACAGGTAGATCTTTCTTTGACTTATTTTCCCTTTCTGTCTTTTTCTTTCTTACTTTTTTCAATACTAGGAACTGAACCAAGGGGATTCTCTGCCACTGAGCTGCATCCCCAGTGAGTGGTCCAATTTGACCTTGACCCTCAGTCCTCCTGCCTCAGCCTCCTGGGTTCCTGAGATTACAGCTATGAATCACCATACTTATTGCAGAACAAGCTTTTGTGGACTTTCTCAACCAAGGGATGGACAAAAAGTCCCTACTTGTGTGTTTGGTTTTTGAGACAGGGTCTCACTATCCGGTTCTGGGCTGATCTTGAACTTATTATGTAGCCCAGGCTGGCCTCAAACTCCCAGTGATCCTCCTGCCTCAGCCTCTCAAGATCTGGGATTATAGACGTGCATCACCTGAGGTTGTGGAACTTGGTTGTTCCCATCTGCTTCCAGCTGTCACCCCAATCTGACACAGAATAAGGAGGTTCCTTGGGGATGATAACAAATGGCTGACCCAGAGCTGGAACATCTGGGGCAGCTGAGGCAGGAAAATGTAGGAGCTGGTGAGCAGGGACACCAGCCCTGTAACCTGCTGCCCTCTGCCCACATCAGGCTCTGTCCTGCATCTCTCTGGGGTCTTGGGCTAAGTTGCAGTGTCTTCATCTCTTCAAAGAGTACCAGGACATCCACTCCATGAGAATACTTGGTGACATAAGTAACAAAGCCCAGAGTACCCGCAGAGGAGGGTCATAGGACTCCTCAGGTACAGAAACCCCAAGAACCCACACCCTGTGCATAGGATGACACAGCCTTCCGCATGGACCCTGGCCGCCCCCCAGGGGTCCATGTGCACATGGAGGTGACTTACCAGTCCCCCTACAGGACAGAGGGTGTGTAGGTACTTGTCACACCAAATTGCTTAGGGACCGAGGTCACATGAGGTACAGGTGCCGGTTTCACATATTTCCTCTCAGTGCAGGTGCTCAAAGGCGAGAAGCGGAGTGCACAGAGACAGGCTCTTCTGGGTGACGCAGCGGGCACAGCGGGCGAGGGCCCCCGCCACCTCAGCATTGCTGCCTTGCGCTTTCTTCCTCGGCTCAGCCCCTGCTCCTCCACCCAGCCACAGGAACTGTTGGACAGAGAGGCAGCAGCCCTGGCTGTTCTCCTCGCAGTCCAGAACTGTCTGCTATCCAGAGGTCAAAGAACGAAGCTTCTCTGAACCCGAGGAAGACCGATTTCCCTCAGATCCTCAGCACCCGGCGGCTCCTGTCTTCCTGCCACTCCAAAGCCCACCATAAACTCAGGTACAGAGACGAGCAGAGACCGGCACGTGGCCAGAGAAAGCCTGATGGCCAGTTCCTCCAGGCACACTCCAGAGCAGTGCAGTCAGGCTCGGGCAGAGGAGGTAGACAGCAGATGCCATCGGAGCCTGAGGCACCCTGGGGACCTGGCCATGTCCCTCTCATTGGGTCTGAGAGCCTATTCCTTCAGCTCCCTCCAGGTTGCTGTAGAATTTTTCCAGCTTATTAAACAGGTAAGACCCTATAAAAACAATAGGCTGTGTGCCGGGCTGGGCTGAGACCTAACAGAAAATAAAACTCAGCATCCCAAAGCCTATCACCTCCAGCGCACATCTGGAAAGCATTTTCTATTGATATAAAAATGGATATGCGTCTAATGCATATGTGTGTTTATGAATCTGGTGTATCAATCACTAAGGCCACAGGATGACTTTTGGGTTGGCTCGTTCCAACGCGGCCAAAAGTGGAGCGAGGAAACGCTCTCATACACACCCTCTGCTCCACCAATCATGGTTCTAAAACCCCAAGGCCAAAGGCTGCCTCATTTTCCCCAGTGCCGAGGAGGAGATGGAAACTGACAGTCTAGCCCCGTTCACTGAAGCCTATTACTTGATTAAAAGCCAGGTTGCTTGGAAAGCTGAGCTTTTGTGAGAGAGCTGGCTGGTTGGCTCGGCTTCGTTAAAGTGGCGACTAGCAGGAAGAGATTGGCCAAAGCAAGCTGCTAGGCTGTGAAACCGTGAGTCAAACAGTACCCTGGCGGGGCTGCTGTGGGCGCCATGAATCTGTGGATCCATGGGGTAAAGGGTGACGATGGCTCTCTGAGCTTGGCAAGGCTGTCTCTTCGGGAATGATGCCATGTGCCGAGCCAGAACTTGAGCCACAGCATGCTGAGGTGTTTAGGCTGGTTGTAAAAGAGACACTCTGACCACTAAGAAAGGCGGCTAGCTGTAGGCAAGTGCTGAGGCATTAAAAGGCAGATGAACCTGGAATACATAGTTCTCCAGTAGCACACTCTGCGGCCGGAAGCAAGAGAGTGACTGCAACCATCATGAGGATGCCCAAGTTGACTTGGAGAGCCCGGTAGGGGCGACCAGGCCCAGACCTTACAGAGGCGGGCCGTCATGCTTCAGCTTGATGAGGTCAACATATGTTGAAGGCTGTGAAGTCTGCTGCATGCTTACCTGTCATGAACAACACAAAGTCACAACCAGACACACACATGTGCACACACACACAAAGGTTATGGACGTTCAAATCAAGTTTCTCATCTGAGCACCTATGTATGGTGTGCTTTAGTGTCAACACACAGCAAGGAGCTACGCAGGGAGGGTTGGGGGTTGTATCAGGCAGGGTGGGCAGCCTTGTGCTGCGTGAGCAAATGATCTCCAAATAAGTGTGACCGAATTAACCGAAGCCTATTTCTCCCTTTCTTTGTGTTTTCTTCTGGAATCAACTGGGAAGTCTGCATGGTGCAGTCAGCACTCAGACAACCAGGCTACAGTGGCATATGAAGTCACAATTGGAAGCATGATCAGAAAAGAAAACAGGGCATCTCACTGTACGTGCCAGCTCACGACACCTCCATCGAGGAGAGAAACCCTCACGCCCGCCACTGGGCAAGGCCAACATGAGCCTGATGGACACTCAGCAACTGGGTACACAGCCCTCAGGTGTTCCAAAGGAGGGATGCTGGGAGGCATTTGGGGCACAGCACTAATTTTGCAATTACTTTTTAAAGATGACTTTCCAAGAGGGTGCACAAGACCTTAGAAGAAGAAGAAGGAGAAGAAACATGTTTAATTTATTCATTAAAAATGTTCATTTGTTTGTTTCTGTCTTTTTTTTTCTTCCTTTTTTGTACAGGGTCTCACTACCGACTCATAGTGATCCTCCTGCATGTACCTCCCAAGTGCTAGAATTAGAGTGTTTATTTGTTTGTGGTACTGCGGATTGAACTCAGAATGTTGGGCTTGCCAAGCAGGCACTTGTGCTGCTGAGCTATCTCCCTAACCCCTTAAAAATACATTTTAAGCTGTGTGTGATATCACGTATTTGTGGTCTCAGCTACATAGGAGACTGAGACAGGAGAAATGCAAGTTTTGAGGCCAGTGTGGATAACTTAGCAACTTAACAAGACCCTGACAGGAAATAAAATTAAAATGGCAGGGTGCAGTTTCATGGTAGCATGCTTACAGCACAGTAAGAGTTTGATCCCCAGAATTAACCTGTAAGAGACTATCAACTCATTTGTCCAAGAGGCTACACTATTCATACTCCCCCACTTACACAGAATCTCAGTTTCTCCACATATTCATCAGCACTTGTTGTGATTAATATTGTTCACCCAAGCCGGGTGTGGTGGCTCATGCCTGTAATCCCAGCACTCGGGAGGCTGAGCCAGGAGGATCAGTGCAAGTTCGAGACCAGCTTGGGCTACAAAAGTGAGCTCAAGGCCAGCCTCAACTGCATAGTGAGACCCTGTCTCAAAAAGACAAAAATATATATATATATATTGTTCACCCATTCAATTTTCAGTTTGGGGGTTGGTTGGTTTGTTGGCTGGCTGGCTGGCTGGCTGGATGGTTGGTTGGTTGGTTGGTTGGTTGGTTGGTTTGTTGATTGGTTGGATGGATGGATGGATGGATGGATGGATGGATGGATGGATGGATGGATGGTTTGTTGGTTGGCTGGTTGGCTGGTTTGTTTGTTAGCTCATTGGTTGGTCAGTTGCTTGTTTGATTTGTTGATTGTCTAGATGGCTAGCTGGTTGGTTTGTTGGCTGGCTGGATAGCTATTTGGTTGGTTGAGAAGAGGATCCAAAAAGTTACCTAGGCTGCCCAAACTTCCACTCCTCCTATATAGGCCTGTGCCACTGTGCCAGGCATGCACTTCATCTTAAAGCATCTATATAGCTGGTACAGTTGAAGTTGCTAGAATGGCCACCACAGAGGAAGATAATCACAGTGCACAGGAGAATGTTTTAATTCAGGATCACAGAACTTGGTGAATTAAGCAAATGTTAGCTGTTGTAATGGAAATTTTTTGTTGAATTGTTTTGTTTTGTTTTGTTTTTGCCAGACTGAGGTTTAAACTCATGACCTTGCACTTGCCAGGCAGGCACTTGTGCCATGAAGCTATCTCCCCAGCCTCTGTAAAGGAAATGTGCTCTCTTGCTTACTGAAGACCCTCTTTGGGCAGCGCTCTCCGTGTTGATTCAGGTGTGTTCTGTCCTATGAGTCCACCACCCTCAGAACCTTCCAGGCCTCTGCAGCAACGCCAGCCCAGGAGAGGAGCATGAAGTGGTCTCCCAGTTTTGTAGGTGCTATGAGCCAGGAGTCCAGAGAGAGAGAGAGAGGAGGGAGGAAAGAGAAAGAAAGAAAGAAAGAAAGAAAGAAAGAAAGAAAGAAAGAAAGAAAGAAAGAAAGAAAGAAAGAAAGAAAGAAAGAGGAATGGAAAAAATAGGTTCTGTCTCAGAGTTGTGGAGGTTGAAAGAAAACGTCGACTCCTTAGAGCCTTGCCTGCTATGGCGTATACACGCGAATGTGTTATGATTTCTGTAACGGAGGGGAAACCCAGGCCCCATGCTAGCACCTGGGAACACGGAGACATGCCCTAACCCTCAGGTGTCCTAACTGGTAGCTGAATCGCACTGAAAAGCACTAGCAAGGAGGTCTTAGGCAGCGATTCTGCAGTTCCCCAGCCAATATCATTAGCGCAGAGCAGCGAAGCCCTCTGCGACCTTTCCCTTTCCCTCAGAAGCAAGGACATTAGCAGAAGGGAAACGGGGCAAGCCTGCCTTACTGATAACAAAATGAAGAAAACGTGTAAAAGTAAAAAAAAAAAAAAAAAAAGAAAAAAAAAAAGAAAAAACAGGACTTGGAACCCTCAAGGGCCGTGCTTAGCCCGAATGACTTCACCCTTTCCTCTTGCGCCTGGGCCTGCCCTGGAAAGAGCTCATTTCCCTGGCGAAGTTCCTACGCAGGGCCCCACTTAAACCGGAAACCTCAGCGGCACTCCGGGCCCGGGGTTTCCCCGTGGCTTCCTCCTGTGCAGCCCCTGCGGCCCACATCCGCCAACCCCAGTCTGGTCCGGCCACTGCCCATCTGACCTGGCTCTTCGGGTCAGGGCAGGGACCCGGGAGGCCTCCTGGCCAGAAACTCTGGCACCACTCTCGGCTCGCACCGTGGCCCTGGGAAAATGATGGATCTGCTCGTTCCCCCACTGCCAGAACAGAGACAATAAAACCCGCTTCCCAGGGAGCCAGGGGAATTAATTACTTGAGCGTTTATTAAGTGCTTTGAAGACGAATGTGTGAAGTGTTCACTTTTTCCCTTCCTGGCCCTCGGGTTTTCCTAAGCAGGACGAGCAGTCAGGAGGAGCCAAGCCCAGAGCTGGCATGGAAAGTTCAGGGCGTCTCCTCGGGGCACGCGGAGCACATTAACTCTCGCTGGAGTTTCAGCCTGAGCTGCGTGCGGGTTAAAATGAGCCACAGAAACTCACAGAAGGAGGGGTCCTGGCTCGGTCGCTCCCCACCTCGCCCAGGCAGGTTGGAA
>PVJA010039796.1:0-18946 GCA_004027025.1 Myocastor coypus | reverse complement strand
AGTCCCTGTAAGAGAGCCTACCCCACTGCCCTAACCAACCAGATGGGAGACTGGAGTAGGAGATATGTTCAGACCTGTATTCTTGCAGGTCTAAGCAGGAGGAGACCTAAGCGCTTCAATGATTTTAAGTTGTCAACTATCACCACAGTGAAGTTCAGAAGCCTTCTGCCTTCTTAGATTGTATATGAGAGGCATTAATGGAACACATCCCTAGCTCCTAATTGGATAGACAGTCAGATAATTATGATTATGATTTTGTATTTTAGGGAAGGGTCTACAGGATGTTCGGGGTCTCACTACTAGATTGAACTCATAGTGATCCACCTGTTTATAGCCTCCCAAGAGCTGGGATTGCAGGCACACACCACCATGCCCAGTCTCAATTGCTATCTCAGCACTTCCTGGGGGTGGGGCCACCACAGACATTAAAATGCCTGCTTCCAGACATTTTATTCAGCTGAGCTATTTGGCCAGCCTGATATTTATTTATTTATTTATTTATTTATCTATCTATCTATCTATTTATTTTTATATTATGGCAGACTGGCCCTGGGGGAGGGGCTGGCACAGCATATGGTGCCAGGGATTGAACCTCGGTCCCTGCAGTTGCCTAAGCTTGCCTAAGCAGGTGCTTTAGACTACTGAACCATCTCACTGGCCCTGGTCAGTCCTATTCTTAAAGGCAAATTTATTACCCAGTCAGTCAGAAGCATTAGGAAAAAGCTTCAAAAGAATTTTTTTTTAATTCCAGATAGCTCACCTGATAACTTTAGTGAGAATTGCCTTCTCAGTTTTTGTTTCTGTTTTCTTCAGTCTTTTCCAGACAGGGTTTACGATGCAGTTCAGGCTGGCCTTAAACTCACTTTGAGCCCAGGTTAGCCTTGAACTCCCAGGGGTCCTCCTGCTTCAACTTTCTACAGGTGTGCACCGCCACACCTGGCCTTCGCCATATTTTTAACCAAGACCAGGAAAAAATCAAAGGGAGAAAACAGAGAGACCAATGGAAAATACTTGCCTTTGTTGTGGGCTTAAAAGAAACAGACCCTAAGTCTTAATTCTGAGGACTCCAAGAATAGCTCAGTGACTAAATTCATCTGGTACTGCTGTGGAAAAGCGAGGCATCTTAAGAGGGGCTGCCGTAGGAGCCCCAGTGAACCACGCCCTAATTGCAGAGATGGCCGCTCGCAGTCAGACTGTGCTCTGAGGTGAAGGGCCCAGAGCTCAAGCATATCTCAGCAGCTGGCTCAGCAAGACTAGAGGGCCCCTGGGACCTCCCTGCTTTTCCCTCTGGCCTGACTGTTAGCTCCTTGAAGGAACCCTGGGTAATCATGACTGCAGAGTGAAAAGAAACCAGCCTGCCGCTGGACACTGACTCATGTCTCTCAGTTCTTCTATTCAGCCCTGGCCTTCCTTCCAACCCTTATACTTCTGTGAAAGGAGACAAGGGAGAAGCGGTAATTCCCCACCACCCTTAGGCTATAACTGGGACTTCTTGTTTTACACATTCCTTTGTAATTATGCCTGAAAGTCCAGTTTCCTTCCTGGAAAGACATACTTTGTCTTGCTTAAGTACTGTAACATATATGCACCCAGGGCAGGTATGTGGCCTCTCCCCCACCCTCCACCCCCGCCCCTGAGACAGAAACAACTCTTGAACTATGGGTAACTATGGTTAGAACAGACAGAGCAGCAAGAGCTATGCTGGTGCAACTAGATCTCAAAAGAGCTTCCTATTTTTCCTCAGCAGAGACAATGCCCTCTAAAGCCTAACGTTAAGAGAATTATTGCCTACAATGGGTCACTTCAGGGCACAAGGTTCATTTAAAGTCTGTATTAGCCAGGGCAACGCTCCAATGATTGAGTTCCAAAACAATGGAGAGTAAAGGTCTGTACAGGACCTTCGATCAATAAATGAGGCAATAGTGCCAATCTACCCAGGGGTAACATTAACCCATACTCTTTCATTTCTCAGACCCCAGAAGATGCCAGTTGGCTCTCAGTTTGACAAATAAAAGTTCCCTTCTTGGGGCCCGGCAGGATGGCTCAGTGGTCTAAAGCGGCTACTTAGGAAAGCTTGGGCAGCTGCAGGGACCATGGCTCGATCCCTGGCACCACATGCTGCACCAGCCCTGCCCTCAGAGCAGACTGAGCGGGCCATAAAAATAAATAAATAAACAAAAGTTCTGAAACAAGAAAAAAAAAAAGTTCCCTTCTTTTATATTCCTTTACATATGGATTCCTAGTTTCATTTTGCCTTTAAAGAACCTCACAGCCATGGGCCAGAGAGATAGCTCAGTGATCTAAAGCGCCTGCTTAGGCAAGCTTAGGCAACCGCAGGGATGCAGTTCAATCCCTGGCACCACATGCTGCACCAGCCCCACCCCTAGGGCAAGCTGAGCTGGCCATAATATAAAGTTTAAAGAAAAAAAAAAAGAATGGAAACATCCTCACAACCAGGCCATGGACAGTACTTCCTCATGGAAGGAATACAGGCCTCATTTTGGGGAGACAAGTGCTCTTCCCATGATGTGGCATAGTTTGAATTTTTTTTTTTTTTTTTTTTTTTTTTTTTTTTTTTTTTTTTTTTTTTTGTCTTTTTGAGACATGGTCTCACTATGCAGTTCAGGCTGGCCTTGAGTGAATTTTCACAGATCATGATATAAAAATGCCATACTCTTACAGGCCTCCTCAGAAGAACTCTCCAGCCAAGACACAACACTCTGCTGAAATTTCCTTGTAACCAGAAGCTACAAGGTTTCAAGGTCTAAGGCACAACTTCACAGCCTTGAGGTAAAATACTTGGGCCTAATCATAACTAAGGGAACCAACCCAAAGGCTAGGGGAAGGAAGAATTAAACCAATACTGTCCTTCCCGCATCCCAAGACTCTAAAAGCAGCTAAGAGGGTTCCTAGGAATTACAGGCTTTTTTCACCTTTGGAGATAGTAGGGTATGTATGGTGAGACTGTATGAGCCCTCCATCAGCTCATTAGGGAAACCCAAAAGGCAGATACCTATATTTGAAAATGGAAGTCTGATTCACAGACTGAATTTCAGATGCTTAAACAGGCTATTCTAAATACCCTAGCACATTGGGGTTGGCCAGATAGCTTAGCAGATTAAAGCCCCAGCAAGCAGGCACAAGGGCCAGACAGAGCAGTGAGAGCTGGTGCCCTGGTTCCTGCTCACCTGCCTGCCCTACCCCTGAGGCGGCTGAGATGGCAACTGAGACTGAGTGTGATGTCATGTGCTTATAATTCCAGCTCTTGGAGGCTGTAAATAGGTAGATCACTACAACTCTGATCTAGTAGTGAGACCTTGAACACCCAGTAAACCCTTTCTTAAAATACAGGAAACAAAAAAACAACAAAGACAGGGTCTGGCAGGATGGCTCAGTGGTCTAAAGCGCCTGCTTAGGAAAGCTTAGGCGGCTGCAAGGACCGCGGTTTTTTTTTTTTTTTTTTTGTCTTTTTGAGACAGGGTCTCGCTATGCAGTTGAGGCTGGCCTTGAGCTCGCTTTTGTAGCCCAGGCTGGTCTCGAACTCGCACCGATCCTCCTGCCTCAGCCTCCCGAGTGCTGGGATTACAGGCGTGAGCCACCACGCCCGGCAAGGACCGCGGTTTGATCCCTGGCACCACATGCTGCGCCAGCCCTGCCCTTGGGGCAGGCTGAGCCAGCCATAAAAATGAGTGAATAAACAAATGTTCTGAAACAAGAAAAAAATAAAATAAAATGCTTAAAAAAAATAACAACAACAACAACAACAAAAACCCACTGATAGGACACCATTTCAGTCAATCTACATATCTATGTATCTATTGATCCTCCTGCCTCAGCCTCCCAAGTGCTGGGATTACATGCATGCACCACCATGCCTGGCCTCAATCTGTATATTGGTAAGAGACAAGGCATAGCTTTAGCTTACATAGGACCCAAAACCTTTTTGACAGCCTATGGGGCATCTGAGTCATGACTTAGATGTTGTAGCAAAGGGATGGCCTGCATGCCTCACAGAAGTGGCTCCAGCAGCACTCCTAGCTGGGAGACAGCCAAGCTGACTTTCCGCAAAGAGCTCACTGTACATCTTCCCTCACAATGTGGCAGGACTTCTTTCTTCCAAAGGGAGCCTGTGGCTATCAGATAACCAACTTCTTAAATACTAGGTTCTACTTCTAGAAAGACATACTCCTCCTTAAGCCCTGCCACTGTTCTAACAGAAAAGGAGAAAATTAAGGCTAAAAGATACCACTGTGAGAGAGCAAACTGGCTGAGCAATGGCTGTGACTCATCCAGACAGCTGACACTGACAAAAGTTCTACAAAATGTTCTATATGGTTTCAAGGTAAATCCTGAGGGGATTTGACTGACCTTGTCAGATATGAAAATTACATGTTTTGTTATATAGGTCTTGTTTTAACTTGGCCTTAGCCACCCAGCAGAAAAGTTTAACCACTTAGTTTTCTTTTTTTTTTTTTTTTTTTTGTGGGACCAGGGTTCGAACTCACGACCTTGCACTTGCCCAGCAGGCACTTGTGCCTCGGAGCTATTTCCCCAGCCCCACACTTAGTTTTCTTAGTTTGATGAGAAGAAATATTTGTACCAATAGTGTTTAGAAGGTTCTCATGTCTGCATCTTGTACTCTGAACAACTACTATGAAGGCAACAATATTCATTGTTAAGAGAGAGAGAGAGAGAGAGAGAGAGAGAGAGAGAGAGAGAGAGAGAGAGAGATCACTGTGAAGAGGTAATTCTCCAATTCTATGCAGCCAGAAATGACTTGTTGGACACATCCCTCATGACCGTGATTTGACCCTCTTCTCTGATGGCAGCTCCTTCATGGAAAATGGGACATGAAAGGCAGAGTACACAGTTGTGACTTCACATCAGATACATAAGGGTCTCCCACTTACCCTGGGGACTAGATCTCCGCTAGCAGAACTCAGATCCCTGACAAGGGCTTTACAACTCAGTCAATATTTAGGGTGATGACTATGTGGTTAACTCCAGCTATAGCATGACATAGTAGAAAGGCTCCTTGGGGTGAGAACAAAGAAACTACTCTTACTTTCATTGGCCTAACTCTACTAACTATATGCGATAGTATTCCCCATGCAGTGTACAGATCCCATAACTTTACAGGTTGAAGATGGTTTGCAACACACTGGTTTAATTGCCCTAGAATTACCCGGGGAGCTCCCATGCTATGGAGCCAGTCTGTGGCCCTGGCTGCTCCCTGCATGGATAGAGACATAAGCACCGAGACTTTCATGGTTACAAGACAGAATGCCAGAAGAATCGGCAAACCTGCAAGCGTATTCTGTTGCGACCCCAAAGGTCTAGATGTGTGCCTCACTGGTATGCTCACTTAGCTTCTCCCTTTAGCTCTTCCCTATGATTCCAGGATGTAACAGAACACTATGAGGCCTTAGCTAACTCTGCTCAGTGAGCCTTAAACAACGTCACGACTGGTTTCTCTAAATGAAAAAGTAAGGTTAGTGATGTAGGCTGTCCTCCAAAATCAGATGACACCAGACTTTACTTTTGAGACAAGTCTTTCTATGTAGTGCAGGCTGGCCTTGAACTCTTTTTCTTTTTCTTTCTTTTTTTTTTTTTTTTTTTTTTTTTTTTTTTTTTTTTTTTTTTTTTTTTTTTGTCTTTTTGGGACAGGGTCTTGCTACGCAGTTCAGACTGACCTTGTGCTCACTTTTGTAGCCCAGGCTGGTCTCAAACTCACATCGATCCTCCTGTCTCAGCCTCGTAAGTGCTGGAATTACAGGCGCGCACCACCATACCGGGCTTTTTTTTTTTTTTTAAGAAGATAAACTGTATTTATTTATTTATTATTTACTTTTGCGGTATGGAGGAATTGAACTTAGGCCCTTGCACTTGCCAGGCAAGTGCTTATTCTGCTGAGCTATCTCCCCAGCCCTTGAATTCACTTATGTAGCCCAGGTTTACCACTAATTCATTGCAATCCTCCTGCCTCAGCCTCCCAAGTGCTGGGATTATAGGCATATGCTACCATACTAGGCTGGCATCAGATATTTTAACTGCAGCACAAGGTGTATTTGGGCTATTTTATTTTATTTTTTTATTATGGCCAGCTCAGCTTGCCCTGGGGGTGGGACTGGCACAGCACGTAGTGCCGAGGATCAAACTCCAATCCCTGTGGTTGTCTAAGCTTGCCTAAGCAGGCGCTTGGGACCACTGAGCCATCTTACTGGCCCCTACTTGGACAATTTTAAAGGCTAAGTGTTGTGCATACATTTCTTTTGTTAATATCTCATTTATTGTTCAAAGTATGAAAGATCCAGGTATTGTGGTGTACACCTATAATCTCAGCACATGGGAGGCTGAGGTAGGAGGATCACTGTGAGCCCAAGGCCAGCCTGGGTTATATAGTAAGTTCAAGACCATCTTGGCTACATAATGAGACTCTATCTCAAAATAATAATAATATCCCAAATGCCATGTCAGATTCTAAAATCTGCTAGACTTTCTCCTTACCCTGTTTGTGGGAAACTATTCCTAGCTATTCCTGGTGAAAAAAAATTTTAATAGTTTTTTTCTATTTATTTATTTATTTATTGGATACAGACAGGATCTCACTACACAGTTCAGACTCACAGTGGTCCTCCTGTCTCAGCGCCCCCCCCCCCCAGCCCTGGGATTAGACGCATGCATCACCATGCCCACTTTGGGGCCGGCACTGTGAGCCCAGGGTTCCAGGGCTGGCATGACTTGTGGTACCAGGGTCCACACTTTGGTCTCTGTACTTACCAGGCAGGCACTTAGACCACTGAGATATCTCCCCTGCCCTCCAATGAAAAGTTTTGTTGGCTATATTCATAATAATCTTGCTGATGTGTTTATTTTGCCCAGGTATACTTAGCAGTTTCTTTGGGTTTTCTCCTCCAGACTCAAAACTATATGTGTACTCAAGACTGGAGTGCCTGGCACTCATTGAGGAACTTTATTCCATTCCTTTTTTTTTTTGGTGGAACCAGGATTTGAGCCCACGACCTTGCACTTGGCAGACAAGCACTTGTGCCATGGAGCTATCTCCCCAGCCCTGATGGAGGAACTTAAGATACACTCTCCATGGAGTTTCTCTGACATTAGCAGAATGGCCGCTGCCCTTTGACCTCTCGTGGCAGTTAGGGGTAGCTCTTCAGCAGAAGGAACAATGATAGACACCTGAGTTAAATGGAAATGTTACAGGCAGTCAGGAGCCAGTACAGAAGATGGGGGTGCACTACAACTGTACGTGAAGGTGCGTCTGTAGGATCTCAGGCTTCAAGACAAAAGACAGGATGACTAGACTCACATACTTCCCTAAGGGATGTACAGCCATGACTGATATTCTCTTTTCTGTTTTTTTGCAGTGCCAAGAATCAAACTCAGGACCTTGCACTTGCTAGGCAAGCACTTATGCCACTGAGCTATCTCCCCAGCCCAACGATTTATATTCTAAATTCGGATCAACTGCCTTGGGTGGGAGGTCAGATCCTCCCTGACCCTTACCCTCCAAAAAAAGTCCTTGTTCAGTCCATGCACACTTGCTATGTGACTTGCTTTCCCATTGGATCAATATTACCTAAGCAACTATACTTGTCATCTTTTCACTTGATTATTAGTTATGTCCTATCTTACACTTGTCTTGTGATTTTACTTTATAAAGCTTCCTGAGAACTGGCTCAGGCATAAGCCACTTTCCAGGCCTCCAGTCTGTCTCTCTTAGAAGCTTTCTTTCTCCCAAGAAACACTTCCTGCTCTTAACCCCCGCTGCTCCTTAGAATTCATTCTTTGATTTGGGGGAACCCTCATTTGTCAGGTCCATCATCTAGCAGGTTGGGAGTTGTACTTCTTGTGTATTATGTGGATTATTTGGAGTCATTCCTGTATCAATGGATACATAATGAATGCTATTCAGCTAGAAAGAAGGCTAGACTTGAGTTACTTTTAGAAAAGTGGATGAAGCCTGGGATCATAATCCTCTATGAATTAAATCAGACACAAGCTTAAACATCATACAAGGACCGGGGAGACAGCTCTGCAGCATAAGTGCCTGCCTGGCAAGCACAAGGTCCTGAGTTCAATCCCTGGCATTGAAAAAAAAGAAAAATATAGTTTCTCATATGAGGAACTGAAAGCATGAAGAAATTTAAAGAGCAAAATAAAGGGCAGAAAAAATAAATAAATAAGTAAATAAAAGAAAAGAAAAAAAAGCCGGGCGTGGTGGCTCACACCTGTAATCCCAACACTCGGGAGGCTGAGGCAGGAGGATTGGTGCGAGTTCGAGACCAGCCTGGGCTACAAAAGTGAGCTCAAGGCCAGCCTCAACTGCATAGCGAGACCCTGTCTCAAAAAGACAAATAAATAAATAAATAAATAAATAAATAAATAAATAAATAAATAAAAATAAAGGGCAGACAGTAGAGAACAGGGGGTGGAATGTTTACAGATGGGAAGTGAAGCTGGGGATGGAGAGAAGGAGAGGCGGGAGAGAGAAGCGAAGTCCTCAAAGTCCTCCTCATCCACCCACGCCCAGTCTCAGTTGCTGTTTCAGTGTGCCCCAAGGGCAGGACCAGCATAGCAGGCCCAGGGATTAAATCCTTGGCAGGTTGCAGTCCCTTTAATCCTCTGAACTATTTGGTGAGCCCTCTTTTCCCTTCCCTCCCCTCCCTTCTCCCCCTCCCCTCCCTTTCCCTCCCTTCCCCTCCCCTCCCCTCCCCTCCCTTCCCTTCCCCTCCCTTCCCTCCTTTCTTTCTCTCTTTCTTTCTTTCTTTCTTTCTTTCTTTCTTTCTTTCTTTCTTTCTTTCTTTCTTTCTTTCTTTCTTTTTTGTAGACAGGGTCTTACTATGCAGTCTAGGCTGGCCTCAAACTCATGGTCATCCTCTTGCCTCAGCTTCCTGCGTGTTAGGATTATAGGCATGGGTCAGTAGACCTGGTCTTTTTTTTTTTTTTTTTTAATATATATATAGGGTCTTACTTTGTAATTCAGGCTGACCTAGAACTTGTGGAAATTCTGCCTCAGCCTCCTGAGTACTGGATCACAGGTGGATCTCACCACCCCAGAAGAGCCCGAAGATTTCTATGTCTACTCCTCAGGGCTGCCTCCTCACTTAGCAAAAACCCAAGTTCTGTGAATATAAGTTTCTGCCCAACGCTGTTGCCTAGGCCCAGGTCTCCCTGTGTGCAGGCCTTCAGATTAGGGATGATAGTTAAAACCAGGGTGCTCAAAGCCAAGGTCACCCTGGATTCCCTTGCCTCGGCTCCTCAGCCACTGCCACTGTCATTTCTTTCTTTATTTTTTAAAATTGTTCAGCACTCGGGAGGCTGAGGCAGGAGGATTGGTGTGAGTTCGAGACCAGCCTGGGCTACAAAAGTGAGCTCAAGGTCAGCCTCAACTGCATAGCGAGACCCTGTCTCAAAAAGACAAAAAAAAAGACAAAAAAGAAATTGTTGTGTAGGGGCCGGTGAGATAGTGCAGCAGTCTAAAGAGCCTGCTTAAGGAAGCTTAGGCAACTGTAGGGACCTTGGTTCAATCCCCGGCACCACATGCTGCGCCAGCCTCACCCCCAGGGCAGGCTGAGCCAGCCATAATATAAATAAATAAATAAATTAATTAATTAATAAGTAAAAAATTTAAAATCTAAAATAAAATTGTTATGTATTTGGTACAGGGTCTCACTACACAGCTCAGACTTGTAGTGATCCTCCTGTTTTCAGCTTCCCCAGAGCTCGATTATAGATGTGCACCATCACCCGGATCTCAATGGCTGGCTGGGTGCACCCAGGTTAGGGTGGCATGGCATGCAGTACTAGGGATCAAGCCCGGGTCCTGGCACTTGCTAGGCAGGTGCTTACATCACTGAGCTATCTCTCTGGTCTGCCACTGCCATTTCTTGAAGCCTATATTCAGTGAAGCTGGGTCAGGAACTTCATTTTCCTTTGCAGGATATAGATGCAAACCTATGGTTCAGGGTTTTTCTGTGCTCACGGGTACATTTATCACAATGACTTTTTGTCCTTTCTGATCACAGGCACTTTATGTCACCCAAATCCATGTTGGTAGGTTTTTTTTTTTTTTTTTTTTGTGGAACCGGGGATTGAACTCAGGCCCTTGTGCTTACCAGGCAAGCACTTATTCTACTGAGCTATCTCCTTAGCCCCTGGTAGGTTTCATTAGCTTCTGATTTCAGACTGCAAAGGTTGAGGACTTGGAGCTTTTCTAGATTACAAACTGTGGAGAGAGTATATTGAGGCAACATTAGGTCAACTGTACTGGGGAATATTTAACCACCAGCCCTCTGGGGGACAAGTGCATACACGTGTGTGACATTGTGAAAGAGACTTTCAGTCTTCATTCTGGCTTCATAGCATGCAGCTCCTGCAGTCCTGAGGCACTTGAGGAATCTTTTTGTTCTAATAGTTGATTTTTGACCTCAGATTCTTTTGTGGAGCCTCTAAGACCCTAGCGATCTCCTCAGGGATAGAAGCATCCTTCATTTGAGGGAGGCAACTCCTCTGGGCTCCCAGACAGCTTCAGGATGGAGGCTCATGGCCAGGCCAGGACGTTGAGCCACAGCCCTCTGCCTCTGGGGAGGAGAGGAGTGCAAAGTTGAGCTGGTCACCAGTGGCCAGTGACTCGGTCAGTCATGGTCATGCAAGCAAGCCTGCTTCAAAACCCGAAAGGCTTGACTCAGCAGGCATCCAGGCTGGCGAAGAGCTGGTGCCAGGAGGGCTACACAGTTCATCTCCATGGCGAGCTTCTGCCGATGGGGTCCTTGAAACCCTCACGTCACATGTGTTTTCCTCTGCCTATTCCTCTGTCTTAGTTACTACAATAAAATGTCCAACACTTGAAGTTAAAGGGAGAAAGGTTTCAGTCTATAATCTGCTGGCTCCAAGGCAGAGTGTCACGCGACAGAGGTTCACAGTGGTAGAAAACAGCAAAAGCAACAAGAAAGGGGGAGGCAGGTGGGGAGGGAAGGAGAGAAAAAGAGGAGGGAGAGAAGCAGGAAAGGAGGGAGGAAGAGAGAGAGAGAGAGAGAGAGAGACAGAGACAGAGACAGAGACAGAGACAGAGAGAGACTCTTTCTGTCCCTTAGATTGTATGCAATCTACCTGCCCTTGGGGGAAGCGTAGCACTCACATCTTTAATCCCAGCACTGGGCTATGAATCAGTCACAAACTAGATTCAGCCCGCCCCCCAAAGCTCACACCCAGCAACTGAATGAGGCTTTGAGAGGACACCCAGGCACAAGCTGTGACATTTCACCCTGGTCCCCCAATACTCACTTCTTCCCTTAATCTCAGTCTCATGCAAAGTTTCTGGACACAAGCAGAATATAGGCAAACTTTCTCCCAAACAAAAGCATGCATTTTCCCCAGGCCTGCCAAGCCAGCCCTGCCCCAGGGGTGCACTGAGATGGCAATGGAGACTGGGCATGGTGTCATGCACTTGTAATCCCAGCTCCTGGGAGGCTGTAAAAAGGCAGATCACTACAAGTCCAATCTAGTAGTGAGACCCTTGAATGCCCTGTACACCCTTTCCTTAAAAATAAATACCAAAAAAAAAAAAAAAAGAGCAAAAACATACATTGTCTGGAGTCCAATAGTCAATGCAGTTCTTCTTCCTAGCAGAAGCCTTTTTTTTTGGTAGGACCAGGGTTTGAACTCACAACCTTGCACTTGCCAGGCAGGCACTTGTGGCATGGAGCTATCTCCCCAGTCCCCCCAGCAGAAGCCTTTGGAACTTAGTCTTTCTAATTTTTTTATTTATTTTTTATTTTTTTTTCTTGTTTCAGAACTTTTGTTTGTTTATTTATTTATTTTTTATGGCCTGCTCAGCCTGCCTGGGGTGGGGCTGGCACAGCATGTGGTGCCAGGGATTGAACCGAGGTCCCTGCAGCCACCCAAGTTTTCCTAAGCAGGCGCTTTAGACCACTGAGCCATCCTGCCGGGCCTGAAACCTAGTCTTTCTGTGTTTTTTTTTTTTTTTTTTTTTTTTTTTTTTTTTTTTTTTTTTTTTTTTTTTTTTTTTTTTTTTTTTTTTTTTTTTTTTTTTTTTTTTTTTTTTTTTTTTGTAGTAGGAATTGAACTCAGGACCTCGCACTTGCCAAGCAGGTGTTTGTGTCTGAGCTATCTCCCAAGTCTCTGGGGTCTGGTTTTTACTGAGAGGATTTCTGTCAGCCTCTGCTCTTCTGAACTCTGATAGAATCCCCCATAGAGAACAACCTAAGGCATTACAGCTCTACTTTTTCAGCAGGCATCTCTGGATCTTTCCAAACTCTTCCCACAAGGCATTCTTAAAGGCTCCTGAGTCACACACATAGTCATAGCAATGATCTCACTGTTTTGTTTGTTTGTTTGTTTGTTTGTGTGTGCGGAACTGGGTATTGAACTCAGGCCCTTGGGCTTACCAGGCAAGTGCTTATTCTACTGAGCTATCTCCCCAGCCCCAATGATTCTACTCTTGCTAACAATACTTTTTTTTTTTTTCTGTAACAAAATACCTAATACTCAAAGTTAAAGAGGAAAGGTTTATTTAGCTAATGGTTTATAGAAGTTTCAGTCCATAGCTGACTGGCTCCATGGCAGAGGCACATGGCAGAGGGGCAACAGTGTATGGAGAAACTAGAAAAAGCAACAAGCAAGGAAGGAGGGGAGGAGAAAGGGAGTGAGAGGGAGGAAAAGAGGGAGGGAGGGGGGGGAGAGGGGGGGGAGAGAGAGAGAGAGAGAGAGAGAGAGAGAGAGAGAGAGAGAGAAGAACCTCCTTCAGTTCCTTATATTGCATGCAGGCTGCTCACTCTAGGGAGGGTGTGGCACTCGTACCCTTAATTCCACCATTAGACCATGGATCAATTACAGACTCTAGATTGAGCCACTCCCAAAAGGCCCACGCCCCATGAGCACATGAAGCCTTGGAGAACATCTAGACACAGACCATACCATTCCCGTATCTCCTATTCTGTGTTTCACTAGTAAATGGTCAAACATGTTTCCCCAAGTTCTGTGAGCCACTCTAGCAAGGTAATTGAACCCAGCGAGGAGGTCATGGGAACCTGAAACATGGCAAACCAGCCAGAAGCACTGTGGAGTGGCATCCATCTAACACAGGGAGCAAGTCTTTCCTTCCTTCTTTTCTTCTTTTGTCTTTTTGAGATAGGTCTTAGTTACTCTTCTCTCATTGCTGCGACAAAATACCTGACACCCAAAATCAAAGAAGCAAAGGTTTATTTAGCTCACAGTTGGCGGTTTCAGTCCACACTCGGCTAGCTCCAAGGCAGAACAGCATATGACAAAGGGCAGCAGCTCATGGCAGTGGAAAATAACAAAACAACTAGAGCAAAGTGGCAGGAGCAGAGGCAGCCAGAGCAGCAGCAGAGACAAAAAGCAGGCCTCTTCCCTTTCCTCATGCTGCATCCTGGCTATCTACTCTAGGGTGGGTGTAGCAGTCACACACATAGTCCCTGCATTGGATCACGAGTTAATCACAACCTCTAAAAGTCAACCTCATGGGACCCGGCAGGATGGCTCAGTGGTCTAAAGCGCCTGATTGGGGAAGCTTGGGCAGCTTCAGGGACCACAGTTCGATCCCCGGCACCACATGCTGCTCCAGCCCTACCCTGGGGGGAAGGGGGCTGAGCCTGCCATAAAAATGAGTGAATAAACAAACAAAGGTTCTGAAACAAGAAAAAAATAAATAAAATTAAAAAAAAAAAGTCAACCTCATGACTACATGAGGCTTTAGTGGCCACCTACATACAAACCAGAACATTCTACCTTTGGGCTCCCACAGGCTCATGCACATCCCTTTGTGCAAAAGGCAGTTTAGTCCATCTCCAAGAGTTGCCAAAATCCTAACAGTTTCAGCATTGCTGAAATGTCCAAGTCCCAGTTGTCCTTCAATATCTAAGGCAAACTCTCAGCTGTGAGCTCTTGTACAAATGAAAAGTTAAACAATTCCAACATTCAATGGCACAAGAAAAACATTACCATTCCAAAAGGTACAAACAGCAGGACACAAAGCATTGACACAAAAGCAAGTCCAATACCCAGCAGGGCAAACATTAAGTTCTGTGATTCCATGTGGAATATCTGAAACAACTGGTGGCAAACTGTGAGCTTCATGTGGCTCTACCTCTATGGTTTCTCTCTTGGTCTGGCTTTGCTCTCTCCTTGCAGTTGTCCTCAGACAATCCATGTTCCTGGCTTTCCCAAACTTCTATGTTCTCCACTGAACTTTTCAGTCATAGCTTTACACACTGTCTTCCCGGGGGCCAACTGCCTGGCTTCCCAGGCCTTCTGGAATCTAAGTGGAAGCCCTCTTAACCTCAGAGCACTTGCATTCTGCATGCACCTAAAACCAATGCCACATGGATGATGCAAAGGTCCACCACCAGCTGGAGCAGTAGCCAGGCTTTCTTCTCTTGGACATAGGGGTCCAGTGCCTGGATTTCTGAGCACTCTGACCCTGATTTGTGTGTGTGTGTGTGTGTGTGTGTGTGTGTGTGTGTGTGTTACCAGGGATCAAACTCAGGACTTGCACTTGCCAGGCAAGCACTTATTCCAGTGAGCTATCTCCCCAGCCCTGAAACTGATCCTGAGGAACAAATCTGATGTAACTGCACTGTTCTGGAAACTAGTTTGGCCACTACTGCCACTTGGGAGCATGATGTATGCAGCTTTCTCCTCCAAGCAAAGTGTTTCACATTTGCAGTTTTGAGCCTGCAAAGGGTGGAGACTTGCTGCCCCTTGTGATGCCCTCATACCATATTCTCTATCCTCCTATTCCCTCTCAGCAGTGGAGATCTTTTCAGCCCTATCTTTGCAGACCACAGTTTTATTGGTGCTTCGTTTCTGGTCCAACTCACAACATTTTAAGTCATCATCCTGGGCTCTTTGCTCATGATTTTCCACATAAATCTGACTATAAGTCCCCAACAATAGCCACGCCACTGCCTAAACATTCACCTGCCTTGAAATTTCTTCTGCTAGATTAACCAGCCTTCCATGCCTAATTTCAGTCTCAGGCAAAGCCTCTGGACATGAGCAAAATGCAGACAAACTTTCGGCCAAGCCATAACACACATTATCAGGAGTTCAACCAATACAATCCTTCTTCCCAACAGAAACTTGTACAGCCTGGTCTTTGCAGGCAGCATTTCTGTCAGCCTTCTGGTCTTCTGAGCTCTGACAAGAATCTCCCATCCAGAAGAGCAGAAGGTGTTTCACTGCTGCTCTTGTAGGAGACATATCTGAACCCTTCCTATTTCTTCACATAAGCCATTCCTAGAGGCTTGTGATCCACATGGTCAAGTTTAGTCACAATAACAACCCCACTACTGGTACTAATTTTGTTGTGTTTGGGTTTTTTTTTTTTTTTTTTTTTTTTTAGGGGAGTAGTATAATACAGGACACATTTTATAATATTAGTTTATAAGGGATCACCCAAGAATCATGTCCAAGGGCAAGGAACCTATCCAAACACTAAATGCTAAAGACTCCAGCAGAGGGCCTGGATCTTTTTTTTGTTTTGTTTTGTTTTTTGTTTTTTTGAGACGGTGTCTCACTATGCAGTTCAGGCTGGCCTTGAGCTCACTTTTGTAGCCCAGGCTGGTCTCGAATTCACACCGATCTTCCTGCTTCAGCCTCCCAAGTGCTGGAATTACAGGCATGCACCACCACACCTGGCTGACGGCCTGGATCTTAATAGCTTTCATGAACCCGGATGAAAACCTAGAAATCATAACAATGCCTCTCACAAGTTCAGCTGGAGGCCTAAAGCCCACAGCAAGGTCCCATGCAGGCCTGCTTCATGAATCTGTGCTGGAAAAACTGAAGGGTCGGTGGTGGAAGCTAAAAAGTCTATGCCAGTGGGATGAGGGATCTGTGCTAGCAGGCTGAGAGATCTGAACTGGAGCTAGGAAGCAATGCTCAAGGTAAGCACCAGAGCTCCCCCAAAAGTACCACAGCCATCCTTAGCAACAGTGAGAGCCCAAGCTCCTCCAGCAATGAGGAAAGCTGAGCTCCCATCAGGAAAGCCAGTGACAAGTTTTTCCAGGAGACTGAGCCATGCACCATCTCCCTCTCCAGAGCCAGGAAGGGATGCTCAAGATGAGGGCCAGAGCTCCGCCAGAGTTCGCTGGGAAAGCCAGCGTGACAGGGTCCTCCAGCAGAAGAGCCCAAGAGAACTAGAAGCCTCCACCAGCTCCAACAGCCTCTTGGAACAGCATTCCTAACAGCATGTTAGCAGCTTCTCCTGTTCTGCCTTTGTGCTACTGCCAACAACCCTCAGGTTGGCCTCCCACGCTCAGCACCTCACTAAGTTAATCCAGCTGGGTGTAATAAGTTGACCACCAGTTAGAAATTGAATCTCCTATGTAGTTCAGGCTGACCTTGACCTCTTTATGTAGCCCAGGCTGGTGACCTCAAGCTCCCAGCAATCCACATGCCTCAGCTTCCAAATGCTGGAAGGACAGCTGTGAAATACCATGCTGGGCTAAATCGCTGAATCTTTTTTTGGTGTGTTTGTTATACAGTGTGACCTGGAGATTATTTTGACAGATACTGTGCCTAATATTTAAGAATCTTACATATTAGAGAATCTCACAAATGAGCTTATTTTATCAAAAATATGTAATCTAGTCTAGTCGTGGTGATGCTTGCCTGTAATCCCAGCACTGGGGAGGCTGAAAACAGGAGAATCATTACAAGTCTGATCTATGTAGTGAGACTCTGCAGACCTTGTACTAGATACATTTAAAAAGTAAATAAATAAAAAACAACATATGAGGGGTTGGGGAGATAGCTCTGTGGCACAACTGCCTGCCTGGCAAGTGCAAGGTCATGAGTTCGAACCCCAGTCCTGCAAAATAAAATAAGATATGTAATCCATTTTATTTTGTGTGTTTATATTTATTTGTTTGCTTGCTTGCTTATTTATTTATTTATTTAGTAATTTAGGGAAGGATCTAGGGGGTGTTCAGGGTCTCACTACTTATTGGACTCATAGTGATCCACCTGTTTACAGCCTCCCAAAAGCTGTTACAGGTGCACACCACCACACCCATTTTCGTTCGCTGTTTCAGCATGTCCTATAGGCAGGACCAGCACGGCAGGCCCAGGATCGAACCCCTGGTCCCTGCACCCACTTGCAAGTGCTTTAATCTGCTGAGCTATTTGGCCAGCCCTGTAATCCATTTTACACTTTGAATTTTAAACAAGGATATGAGACAATTTTTAACAGAATTAGACTTGTTCTATGGAAAGCTGATTTATGACATTAATGCATTTGATTTCTGACATTTACAAGAATTGTTTAAATGCTTTAAAAGATTTTGCAGGTATGAGTTGTGTGTCCTAAAATTATTTGAAGTACTTGGGTATGGGAGGACAGTATCACACACTTGCAATGCTAATATGAAAATGGATTTAAACAGGGCATTGTGGAACATACCTACAATCCCAGCACTAAGAAGCACAGAGACCATGGTTCAATCCCCAGCACCACATGCTGTGCCAGCCCCACCCCCAAGGCAGGCTGAGCTGGCCATAATATAAATAAATAAATAAAGTTAAAAAAAAAAAAACAAAACCCCTTCACCAGTCCCTGTGTGCCAGGTATAGATGGACTATTAACTTGAATTTCAACCTTTTCACCTGTTCTGTGAAAATGGACTTGGCTTTGAAGTCAACAGTATGGAAATCTGGTCCATGGAGGGTACTGCAGAGACACTGAGTGAGAAAGGATTCCATCTCCAGCTTCCTGGCCTATGCCTGCATTCCTGTGTGCTCCTGCCAACATCAGGCCCTTCAGCCGTACCTGGGACATCCTCCTGGTGGCCCCTTCAAGTGAGTGTGTGGTAGCCTGTGCTGCAGGGACAGATTCCTAGGGAGTTCTCAGCCACCTAGCAAGCCCTGCTGAGCACTCTTGCATAAGGCCTGAAGCTCAGTTTCAGAGGCCTCAGGCTCCTCCTTTAGTGCTCCAGCTCAGCCTGAGGAGTGATGGCTGCTCTGCGCAGAGGGTGATCAAAGTAGAATGAATATGTAAATAAAAATTTTAGTATAAAATGCATAGCCATTAATCCCACCCCAAATACTCCCCCTTACTTTGAACACGCTTATTCTGTTGTTCTTACCGCTTGGTAACCCAGGCTGCCCTTGCTTGCAACAATCCTTCTTCCTCAGCTTCCCCAGTGCTGGGATTATAGGCATGGAGAAATACACTTGGCTTCTTGCCACTTCTTGAAGCAGTTCATGTCTTTTCCTGTCTTTATTATTATTTTTTTTTAATTATGGCTGGCTTAGCCTGCCTGGGGTGGGGCTGGCACAGCATGTGGTGCTGGGATTGAACATTGGTCCCGGTGGTTGCCTAAGCTTGCCTAAGCAGGTGCTTTAGACTGCTGAGCTATCTTGCTGGCTCCTTCCTGTATGTTTTGATGTCCTGAATCAATTCAATATGTTGACACTGCCAGGCATGGTAGTGCATACCCATAATCCCAGAACTAGGGAGGGTGAGGCAGGGCTGAATTGCATAGTGAAACCTTGTCTCAAAAAGACAAAAACTTGGATCTGGATCCTGGCACCTGCTGTGCCAGTCCCATCCCCAGGGAGCACTGAGACAACAATTGAGACTGGGCTTCGTGGTGTGTACCTGTAATCCCAGCTCTTGGGAGACTGTAAAACAGGCAGATCACTACAAGTCCACTCTAGTGGCAAGACCCTGAACACCCTGTAGACCCTGCCCTAAAATATAAAACAAACAAACTGGGAACTTCCCATGTAGCTCATTTGGTGAAAGCACGTGATTTTCCAGTGTCTCAGGTGCTAGGGACCGAAGTTCGATCCCCACCCCTACATGGAACATGAGACTTGTCCATAAGGCAGCCTCCATCAGCAACAAAAAAAAAAAAAAAAAAAAAAAAAAAAAAAAAAA